>JAQFZC010002943.1:0-20702 GCA_034695205.1 Dicyrtoma fusca
GTGGTTTTGGGAAACGTGTAATTAATCCTGTTAAATTAGCTTTGACTAATGTGTACCCATTTGTGACTGTTACTGTTGGAGGGGCAAAGAGCGGAAAAGAAAAACATAGGATTTAAGTATCCGTGTAGGTATTTACAAAGTAAAAAGTGTCATATAAATAAAATAATGTAAAAGCCGAGTGTAGTGTTGTTTAAAAATGGTTCAGTTCAGACAAATGCACGTGAATATAATAAATGGTAATTTCTTTACAGTTTAATTTGTTTATTTGGAAGATTGAATTTATTGGCTAAGGAGACGGGAGATGGGCAGATGGGATTTCCAAAATAAAGACGATAGAAATCTTTGAGTTACCTATTATGTGTATACGCACAGTAATTTCAGTTTCGAATTTTGAAGGCGGTGTCGGCTGTCTGAATTTGTAAAGGGAATAATGCCCATTGACTTTTAGTATGGAAAAGAAAATCAGGACAGGGCTTCCTTCTCTTATTGTGTATACCTACACGTAGTTGATCAGAAACAGAAAGATGGGAAGATTGCATCTATAGATATTGATTTTTTTGGGAGTTTTGGAGGCGGTAGACCTTATTATTTCATTATTTCGTAGTTTTGAGTTTTGGTAGAGTTGGGTGAGCAAACAAAACAAGCGGACATTATGGGGAATGGAACCCCTGGCATTTTAGTTCTTTTGGTCGGCTGTCGGCTCTAATAAACTTGGCGGTAGGCCGGACGGCCCAAAAGTAATCATGAACGATTGCTGAGCTATGCATAATGTAGTTACCTACTTAATACTATTGCTTCTCCATGCTAACTTAGCTTGGACCCCCATTAGTTGTACGTAAAAGTAATAGTAATAACCCTCTTTGTTGTTACGAGGATTTCTGAGTAGGTACTTACTTACTGCTTATTATATGGTGGATTGTTGTGTATAGTTGTGTGTTCTCCAGATACTCTGTGTCTGTGGTATTATTATGATGTTAAAAGGCTTTCCATTTTCCGTGGAGAAGGTGATCAAATTGGCCTATCTGTAGAATCTGTACAGTGCAGTGTCTATGCACCGTGTACCTATTTCGATTTGCTACGGCCACGGCCGAATTACAGATATTTATTTGACAAGAGTCTGGAAGATTCAAGTCAAATTAGTAAGAGAATAATTTATGGTGCAATTCTAGAAGGACAAGAATGGATTTGCAGATTTATTTTACAACTTGTTCTCTCTCAACTTGTGTAAAGTTTAGAAAAGGCGGAGTCTATAATGAGAAAAGAGTGAATGAGGAATAAATCTTTCACGTCTTTGTTTTTATATTTATTTTACCATCATCGTAAATGTCATGTGATTGGAAATCAAATTATTGTTGGAATTTCTAAGCTTTCTGTTTCTGTGCCCTGTTCCTGTCCCTGTCTTCTTCATTCTATTGATTCTCACTGTATGCCTAAGAATGTATGGGAAGGTAGTAATAATTGTTTAGGATTAAAATACGTGTGGGATACATGTGTAGTAATGTCTATATTTTGATTTATGTGTTAATACAGGCATTGACAGATTCCTCCTCAGAGCAAGCGATAATGAGTTCAATCGTATTCTGTATTCATCACAAGGATGGCTGTAATTGGTCGGATGAATTGAGGAAATTAAAGGTATGTCGCTGTCCTTATTACTAACAATATTAACAATATGTTTCTCAGAGGGAAGAACACATGTAAATAGTAAATAGCCATGGATAATTTTGATTTTATGATTAATGAATGGGTATTGTGAACAATATAAAATTTAAACCTTAAGTATGACCCCAGGGTTTGCTTCAAGCTTATACGTATATAGAATGCACTGATACCTATTCTATCATGGCATTAGTATTAGTAATACAGATAAATTCCTTAGGCTGTGGCTGTACCATAACTGTGTGTTAGTGTTATAATTTTCATGTTTAATTTAATTTTCTATAGGGTCATTTAAATACATGCCGATTTGATGCAGTTCAGTGTCCAAGCCAGTGCGGTGCTATGATTCCCAGACTACTCCTTGAAGACCACCTCCGCTACACATGCAATCTTCGGCGAACCACGTGTCAGTTTTGCAGTAAAATATTTACAGGGGAAGAGCTAGAGGTAATAAAAAAAAATCAAATCAATATACACTTTAAAATTTATTCTGTCGGAGGATATGAGAAGAAGAGAAAAAAAACTCTCGTCTATTTGACAATTTCTCGTTGAATCGTTAAGAAAGAGCTGGCACCCTCCCTGTGTGTTATTTACACGGTAATGGAATGTATTCTCTCATGTCGTCGAGCTCACTTATACAATAATTGTAGTACCAAAATATTATATAAGCTTTCTTGTACTTCCTTCACCTTCCAACATGTAATGTGTACCTAATGTAAAAAGTGTCTTATTGTCCGTTGTTCATGTCATCCTTTACGAGCTGGGAAGCAACTTCGTCTCCGACCATCATCCTTTTGAGTTTATAGAGTTGGAAGTTGGAGGGATGGGCAAACTTTTCTTTTCTTCCTTCATTTAAATTCTTTTTATTAGGTATGGAATTATTGGAGGGTGAAATGGATGCGTGTAGATTGAAGTCTTAGTATAATGTGAGCTTATTTTAAAATATGTACTGAAATAATATAGTAGAGAACTGACTTGAGAGAAGGTAAATTTAAGTAGGCATCTTCTGGTCGTATTTTGTACAATTACAAATGCAACCGTAGATTACATACTGTTACTGTTCGACTGGTACGTATGTACCTAGCATAGTAGCGGTACGACACAAACAGAGAGAGAGAGAGTCAGCCCTTCAGCGTGTCTCTCTCTCTCTCTCTTTCTATCCACACTAGTCTTATTGTTACTTTAATATTATTTATTTTTTGGTTTCTCATTTTTTCATTCTTTCCCCCGTTTTTGTGTGTGACTTTATATTTAGAATCACCATGGGAGTTGCGGCTGGGAGCCCGTCTACTGCGAGAATAAATGTGGCTCAAAGAGTCAACGAAAGAATATGACACAGCACATGAGCTCAGAGTGTCCCAAGCGACTCGTCCCATGTCGGTGGTGCAAGAAAGAGTTTGTGGCGGACACCCTACAGATTCACCATGGGAAATGCGGACGCTTCCCCGTCTCCTGCCCCAATCGCTGTGGAACTCCGGCCATACCAAGGGAAGAGCTGGATGCACACATCAAGGAGAAGTGCTCTGGCATCATGATGCCTTGCATCTTCAAAGACTCCGGCTGCAAGTTCAAAGTGAGTCTTTTTCTATTATTTACAACAAAATCAATTACCTCACGTTTAATGAATTCCTTCTGTGATGATCTCCATTGCAGTCTGGATCTACAGACAAAGATTTTCACCCATTTACAAGATTTCGTAGTGAACCGTTGAGACGGAGGTGATGTAATTATTACCTACTTACAAATCGATGACTAATATATGTGCATAAATCCATTATAAAGTACAAATTAGGGTGAGAAGTGATGGGAGAAGAATTGCGGTTTTGCAGTATAAGTAATAGCTTGTCAAGTGGTACATCTTTGACTGGTTACTTGTCTTAGCCGCAAAGTGCAGTAAGTTGGTGAGTGGAAGTCACAAGTAGACACTTCTGCCTGTCCAAGTACCGACGTGCATGTAGGTAGGCAGTAGAAGTAGTTAAACTGTTAATGCAGTTGTGGCCCAACGTTCAATCATGATCCTGACGACATGATGAGGACGAGTTGTTGATGTTGGGGCCAAAGGCCCGTAAGCAGATACGACACGAGAACATGAGTAATACCTCCGCCGTCTGTAGTATAACAAGATGCGGTTATTAATGTTGGAAAAGGCAATGCAAGAAAACGGCAAAGAAACCACCAGCCGGCTTGGCTTGCTTGATCACATAATGATTGAAAGTAGGAATAATTCCCCACTTTGCCAGCAATCTTCTGAGGCTCATCCATACATATTGCCGTTTAAGCTGAAAAGTTAGCACCAGAACAAGTGTGTGCAGTGAAATAAATTGGATAGATTATTATTCTGCGGAGGTAACCATGTGTGCTGTACTGTCGTGGGATTATTACCCATATGATTTTTGGTGGTGGTTTATCGTTTTATCTGATGTAATTTCTCTGTATGTATGTCTCTAAGGAAAATAAATTAGATTGGAATTCGACTTGAGCTGTTGTGGGGAGAAGCGGAGAGATGTTGTTTCGTACACGATGGTACCTACATATACCAACCTACCTACTTATTGGCAGGGGCTAAGGAAAGGAGGAAAATGAGGTGCAATATCATGCTGTTCTTATCTGTCTCAGACTCAGACCGTACTTGTTCTGTTCTGGGTCTCACAGATGCATACGTAATGAAATAATCTCACCAAGAAAGAAAATTCACAAACTTATTGGGAAAATTGTGCTTCTTCCTTTTATGGTCAAAGAAACAGGGTGAACAATTGACGTACTCATATAAGTACTGTCAAGCATTCCTCTGTGTAGTTTTTTCCCTTTTTTGTTATTCAACTCCTGATGACATTTCATCAAGAGATTCGGATTTGCATTCCTGTACTGTAGTGAGTACACAACTGTAGACTGGTGGACAATGAGCAAGTTATTTATTGTGTCTTACTTTGGCTGTCTTTTTGGGCAAATCTCAAAACTACACACCTCCACTCTCAATTTAATTTTGTTCCCTTTGACAATAACTATATTTATGTTCTTCTCAATGAGTTAAGTCCATAACATATGCATAATTTAATAATGTAGAAAGTTGAACTTGCTCATTCCTTGAGTAGTAGAGTGTGGAGTGAGAATAAGGGAGGAATGTTATGTTTTCTTGTGTGTGTGTGTAGTAGAGTGATTAAATTATAAAAAGGGAAGAAGGAAAATTATGACTTGATTAGTGTTAACAAATGATTGAGCATTGAGCTGTAAGATAAGGTGAGACTCTAGTCAAACGACAGGGCTAAATAATACACCAGCGTATCATAATTTATTATGTACGCCATTCCACTCATCTTTTATTTTTCCTTATGCAGATTTTTCATTATGATTTTCACGTGTCGACAGGACGCAGTTCGGACTGCACTCCATGCATTGCTCATGGGCCTGGTGCACTTTTTGCATCCCCTAATCGCTTCTGCCCCTACGTGTGTACAGAGTCTGGAGGCTATATTATATTGTCGACAGTTTATGGAACATGCATTTGGGGAAATAGGAATGGAAGTATAGAGAGAGAAAAAAAGTGAGTTAAAAAGTTTGGGATATTATTTGAATGAATCAGCCGGAACTCCAAGACATGTAGTTAGCTAGGTACATTAGAAAAAGACGGGAGAAAAATTATGATATGATTACATCATTTGCATGCAACAAGTCCTACTTACACTAACAGCTTTGAAACTTATGAGGATCGTATATTATTTTAACCCAAGGTCTTACCGTCAAGCTTGTGCTGTTTTTGTTCCTAATTTAATGGTTTTAATGTTCGAAAACAGTGTTCTATGATGGGCTATAGGTCTGTACCTGTAGCTATAGTGTACTGTATAATTATAGTTTGTTTACCTAGTTACCTAAAGGTGTAGTATACATTACAGATGATTTTTCCTTTAAGTTAACAGGGTTAAAAATGTATAATTTATTAAGCACAAAAGTACAATTAAGTTCTCATAGGATGATTATAAATTCCAATAGGACCGATTTTAATAGAATAACTTTTTTTGTTATGAAGTATTTTTTCCCCGAGTCAGTTGGCCTTTTTACTATGGAGGTACTTTTAAGGATATTTGTATTTACGTCACGTAATTAAGTATTAAGTGTGCACACTCTGCATGGCTGAAGGGGACGGACGTCTTGATAGTAATCAGCAAATTAGAATCTGCTGAACACTATGGGTTTGACGGTATGTGAATGAGTAAGTAGAGGTTCCCTTTATAATGCTTGATAGTGTTCACAGTTTGCCATTCCATTGCTCCTTGCTGTTCTGTTAGTCATTCATAATTTGACTGGTTGAGAGATTGGAGGATGACTAATAGAGATGTGTGTACGTCTTAATTCTAAATAAGATTTGAATGCAGGAAGAGCACTTGCCCATGGCGTAATATTCTGCCAAGTTGGAATGAAAGAATTTTTTCAAGTACCTACCTATGCGAGCACCAGCCTATCTGCCTACGTAGGTAGCAGTGCGTATCCTTATCCATTAAGGTTACACAGTCTACACAGATAATTTTTGACATGAGCATCAGTTCTGTACAAATGTAGGTATTTTTTGGCTTTTATACCAAATTCTTCATTTAACTATGTACCTACCTACATAGTAGTAAGGTGCTATACTTACCTTATTAATGTATGGCGTATGGGCTTATTTGTGAAATATTATGATGAGGACGTTTACGGTGCATGGATGCATGCATGAATTATAATTTTTCAAAATATTACTCACTCTTGATCACTGCACTGCACTGACTTGGATTCGGTTTTTCTTTTTCTTGTACTCTGTGGAATTTAAACAGTGCATCCAACCCTTTCTTCTATTCTCCTAAAATTATTTATGTTCATGCTTCACTCTCTTCTTGGGTTGAATTGTAAGCTTTATCTTTGGTTTCGGTTTCCTTTCCTCAAAGTTGCAGTCAGCCCAGCGCCCTGCCTCAGAGCAAGAGGGAAGAATTACCTTAGTTGATTTTTTATTAAAAATTTGTAGTGGGAAGCAATGAGCACTGTACAGTATGTATCATGGGTTGTAAATTACGTAAAGGCATTTAATTTGCATCTCTCTGCATCTGTGGATACCGGTATTGTGCAATGGAGCAACGGTAGTGCGTGCAAAGGATGCATAAAGTTAAGTGTCAGTGTGTCAAAAAAATATTTTGGCTATCTATTGAATTGAATGCACCTAGGAAGAAGTGCAGGTCCAGATGCTTGTGGGAGTTTGGTTTCTAGTTATCTGGCTGTGTTTTGTACTTGTTTGATATCAGTACATGTTGATTTTGCAGAATGTTTTTTTTATCATGTAGAAGACTGCCCTGTTGAGAATTAAAGGATGAAATCAGGAAAATCCTGAAATCCATCTAATCTGATTATCTAAACCATCAGACTTACAGATATGTACAGACACAGAGGTCTTTGTATTGCTGTCTACATTGTACATGCAACGGGCAAAAAATTCAAGAATGAACTGACATTTTCTTCTCGTATTTATTACACATATTGGTGGTCTCATCCTCCTTTGCTGATGAAGTGATGGAGATGCAAATGCACTGTGTGTGTGTGTGTGCAGAGTGTGGGTGAAAAACTTGCATTCATTTCGTTTCCTTTGACTAGTTGCACAGCACAGACAGTTGTAAGTAGTATAGCAAGTGCCAAGGACTTGTCTTGGCTTGGCTCAGTTTGGTTTGATTTGGTTTTGGTTTGACTGGGTTTGGTTTTGGTATTTATGTTAAGTAGAGTGCATCTCGGAGAGAATGCAAACAAGTGCACTTTTCAGGATTTAATTGAATAATTCAAAGTGAAAATGCAATTCTGTCAGTCTCGTAACATTTGTCACGGGATACGACAGTGGATTGTGAAATGCTAAATGTCAGATTGCGAGCCTGATACAAAAGCTACAAAAAGTACATACATATGATGTTGGTGCTGGAAGAACATAAGAAAAGAAATCTTGTCTTCAGCGTTAATCTGTGAGATAAAAATGAAAATCCTCGATTAAAATTATTCATGAGAATAATATTACCTTCTCCCTCTCTCTCTCTGTCTATCCCTCTCTCTTCTGCATACAGTATCGAATTTCATGGAATCATGGACGTTTCTGAATGGAAATTAGTTTAGAGAGAGTCTCTAGGGCTCTTGAAAAAATTATTTCTGTGTGCATATTGCTGTTTGTCTACGCACACAACAGAGCAAAAAGTAGCTACATACAGACTACTTGTGCAGTTCAGTGTGTCTCGAGAGGGAAACATTTAATGAAGCAATTGAGTTGGAATGCTCTAATGTTGGGGCGGCGTCAAGTCACGCTGTCATTGTGGCTCTCCCGTTTCTTAAGTATTTTATCGCTCCTTGTCAACTTTTGCTCACTGTACAGTCACAGTGTCAGACGGGGCCTCTGCATCAATCTGTGTGTGTGTATGAATTCCATCCCATCCCATCATATTGCATATTGCATTACATTCCATAGGTGGGCATTTCTCTCTGACAGTCGTATAATTAAACAGTGAAATAAAGTAATTGCCAAGTTTTCCGAGGCGTTTTTCAAAGTCTACAGTAATTATCGGAGGAAATCGCAGCATTATTATGTAATTTTTTTAAATCATGTCACTCGTCTGCCTGGTCTGGTTGATATAATATAATCTCTATACTGAAATTCTCTACACTACACGTAGACAGAGTCAAAGTCAGACATGACAGTGAATGGGAATGCATTTTGAGAAGGATAAGGATGCCACAGTTTGATGATATGTGTATTGCAGGTAATTTGAGTTGTTCGTCCGTTAGTAAGGAATTCGTCCGGTCGATTGTAGTTTTGGCTTTAACTTTGAGAGCTGCAACTATGTATCAGCTCAGCAGCAGCAGTGCAAGTGCATTGCAGGGACTGTTGGCTTCAGCCTAATGATTATTTGTTAAGTTAAGGTGTATATCTCAATGACGTCTAGAAATTCAAGAAATACGAATGGAAGTTTTGAGCGAAAGGAAATCTTGACTATCCTGTCTTGTCATTACTAGGGTCTCTCATCTCGCACTGCATTAACACTCCCGACTCTTCTCCCTTATGTCAGGAGGTATTTATCATTTTTTGAAATTGAGGATGTGGGCGTATTGGATTTTAAATTCTCGTCTCATCTAATGGTCTATCGCACTTAGCACAGTGTATCTGTATCACTGCACTGCACTGCTGTGCTCTCCTCTGTCTGATGACATGACTTCTCGACTCTCTCCGGACTGGATTTTTTACTCATGACTTTCTCGAGAGCTAGAGCTCCATGATGTGTTTATGAGTTCAATAATTTGCATACAAACGACTTGAGTAAATGAAAATTGAATGATTGTACAAAAAAAAATGGAAGAAGAAAAAAAAGCTAAAGCATTTAATGCTCTGTACTACTCTACATTACATGGGCTGCCATTAATATGCCGATAATTACTGACATTGACACTGCACTGGACTGAATGTGCGGCTGGCAAGGCGTTGAACGCTGCGCTGGCAGGAATCCCGGCATATACAATATAAGTTTTTGTCTTTGTGAGTTTCTTAGGTAATTATATGGACGGGGGGTGGTGGTTGTAGAGAATTTCATATACATACCGTGAGAAGCTGTCAGAGTAATTGTATGTGACGTGAGTACAATTATGAGAATGTTAATGTGGCTTAAATGCTGTTAAGCGGACTTTATTATGATATCAAGGTTCATTTGAATGAGTCGAGTGTACAGAGTGGAAGTTTTTAAGGTGCAAGTAAATAATAGTTGTGAGGAACGACGATTAAAGAAAAGGGTTAAAGTTCAACTATTATATTTTGAAATGATGATACAGATAATAATCCGTGAACTCGTTTTTTTAAAAATGTGTATTTATTTTACTTATACCACCGTCAACCGTTGACCGCTTGCTTCAACTTTGGTTAAAGTACCACCTCCTATAGGTGGGTACCTACCTACCTTTTGAATTCATTAGAAAAAGTGTTGACGTACTCTGGTACTTATGTGCCCATTAAGTCACGTAATAAGAGCAGCCCAAAACTGTGAAAAGATTTGTGGGCTAAGCGTTAAAGTTAGCGTTGTTGTAGGACACACATAGTAAAATGGTAGAGAGGGATGGAAGTGATTTGTTTTAACGGTGATACGACGAAGGACAAGGTAATGCATATTGTACTGACAGAATGAGAAATGCCGCTTTCGTTTGTGGTGCCAAAAAGAGAATACATTATAGTGACACTGGTTGCAGGTTTAAGTCGTCAATATGGCTAAAACGTGTGTTTGGAATTCATCACTCTCATCGCAGGGCAATTAAGAATAATTAAGATAAAGGGGAGTGATCTGTAATGCAGAATGCACTGAGGCCTCGGCATGGCATGCTAAACTACATACCTACATTTCTATTACATTCTGTGTACTTACTAGCCCGTTTATTTCTATATCACTTTTACAGGGTCAAAGACCAAGTTTGGAAACTCACATTGAGGAAAATTGTCGTCAGCACCTGTCACTTATGTGTAGCCTGGTGAATAAGCAACAAGCTCAGATCTCTTGCCTCAGAACTGCCCTGGCCAAAATGACCGTCAATCACTCAGGTAAGCAGCCATGGAGTTATAATCATTTATTCATTAAAATTAATATTGTTTAGATTGTAATTAATTGAAAGACGGAGACGAGGTTTAATGGTAGAAAAGTCAGCGTGAGATTGTCAGCAGTAGCCGTATAAAAATAATCTGACTATACATGGCACTCTCTGATTAACGATTTACTCAGCCATAGCTGACAGACAAAGTATCTTAACCACTGATTTTACTAGTGCGTGCATCTGGGTATGCATTTCTGAGGATGAATGCTACTACTACGCAGGTACAGTATTAAATTTTTAGTATGCACTCCCTGCATTGCATTGCACTGTACATAGGTAACTAGTAGCTTACATGAGTAATTAAAAGGATTTAAGGCCATAAGAGGGAAATGCAAAGAAGATTTTAATCTTGTTTCAGCAGGTAGGTAGGAAGGCACATACATCTCAGGAACAACACGCGAACTGTATTTGGGAAAAGTAACATTAAAACTTAATCATTTTGTGAATTATTTAACTGTCTGTGTAATAAGTTACAAAACCAACTAAATGTCATTCTTCTGGCTCGTAGAAAATATCTGTATGGCACTCCAAGATGGAGAGAGCTGAACACGTATCCGTATTTTCCCTTGTGATAGTGCATCAGTTTCCAAAAGCTGCACACAGCTTTTACTGATTTTTTAACGATAGTCCGTAATTATTTTTGCCTCGTGAATAATTTCTACGTAGGCATTTTAAAAAAAATGCTATCAAGCAGCTCATAAACTGTCCATTTAAATCCAGATAGTCATGGAATGTGATTTTTTCCCCTCTGTTTCAAAGTTTAGAAAGATATTTTCGTACTTAGTATGCACGAGATGCGTTCTCCTCGAGACGATTGCAATAGTCAACTGCCATCCGCGTACAAATTGGGAATTGACAGGTGATGAGAGTGTCTATCGTTGAGGGAATTATGTAGTGTGAGAACGTGATTGAATTCAATTGATCGTCTACTTGTAATTTATTTGAGGCCAAAAACGTCTCTATTTCCAATTTAAATGATTGCTGCACTTTAAGCCCCACACTCATGATATGCATACTTAAATTAGAAGCTATTTACAAGCGGAATTAGGATTACACGAATTGAGTAGAGGTAAATTAGAAAGGTAGGGTGTAGTACTGTTGTTGTTGCGTTGCTGCTTAAATTCAAATCTTAATTATACTTACCCGTAATTTTTGAACTATGCATTGTGTGTATGCCTGCCGAATAATAATATAATAATAATAATACCTAGGTAGGTAGGTAACTTCAAAGTTGCTACAACTACATACCTAATATAATTAAATGAACAAATTTAAACTACTTTATACGCAGTATGGGACATTACCTACACAGTATACATAGATATACATATGAAATGCGAATATATTCGTAGTTAGTCGTGTTGTTTCCAGTCATGCTCAGGATACTTGAGTTGTTCTCTACTTTATTACCCTGTGTGCTCATCTTTACCTTATTTGTACTGTTAACTGTTGGCACATCCGAGAATTTAATCGTTAGATTGTCTGCTTTTTATATACTCCCAGAACAGAGATGGACAGACTTGGAAGGAACTTGGTTCCTTTGGCAGTTAGTAGTTTGTAGTACATCAGTGTTATTGTTGTTCTTTTTCGCTTTGTTTTGCTGGTCACTGGTCACTGGAGAGAAAGACAGAGAGAGAGAGAGAACGAGAAAAAAAATGATAATGAATTGAGCGGCTCGTAAACAATGTAAACAAGAGGAATGGCTAAGCCCACGCTTTTGACAGCCACAGGTGTGAATTTAACTGCGGCTGCTGCTGCTTACATGCATGGTTTCGAACTACTGATAGTGATACTGCTGTCTGTCTGCGAACCTATCTACTAATATTGCTCTTGGCAGTGAATGAATGTATAATCAGTTTCATATCCTCGCACTTTGTATAATGGATCAGCAGAAAGCAGAATACGTCTATCTGTCTACTGATAGAAGAAGTCTGGGCCGATGGGGCCGAGAATTGACTTGACTTTTCCTTTGCTGCTGTGCTTAGGCTGGACCAAAGTCAAAGATTTGAATTTGAACATGATCACTTTCTTGACTCAAGTTTGAAGTTGAAGTTGACTTGCATACGTGACTCGTAGTGAGTTTTTAATTAGACAAAGATGTGGCCGTTCAATTCTAATCATGTTGGTTGGTGGTGGTGGTAGTGGTGGTGTACACCGAAGACAAGTTTAGGATAACTTAACTTGACGGCTTGACGTTTTAAATTTTCGATGAACAGACCTGACGGCCCATGAATCCATGAACAACGAAGTTTGCGTAATATTGTAATATTGTAAATAATCGTGACTTCTTGTTCTTGTCAAATCCTACACTTTTACTGTCAGTGTCAAAGCTTATTGGAAGGGGCTAGTCAGGCTCTGTTTCTGTAACACCAACACTCCTTCATGTATGAATGAATTTGTGGTTCATGGAAGTTCCTCAAGACATGATCTCTTGTTAATTTTGGCAAGTTGCAGTCGTATTAAAGCTTAATGTGGAGGTATTAGATATTTCTATACTAGGTTTGATAGGGTGATCTGTTTCAATTTACATTTTTAAAAGGTAGATAGGCAGACACCTGATGATGTAATTACCGTACATTGACGACTGACTGACTGACGGGTGACATTGGGAACCCTTGACAAGGCAGTGTCAAGTGAGTTTTGTGTCTTTTTTTTCGTGTCTGAATGCTATAACCGTACAGCAGCTTTTAATGTCACTCCTTTTGTCACTTCGTGGTCGTGCTGATTAAATAGATTGATTAGATTAATCCCTTTCTTTTGTGGAATATCTGGTGAAATTTCAAAATAGGCTGGGTAGCTTTTCTTTTAGTGACAGCGACATCGACGGGGGATTATGCTAATGCTAATAATTACCTGCCTGCCTTATTTATTTTTGAGAGCTTGGTTTCAGTTCTTTACAAGTCTACAACGATTAAACGAAATAATGTATTAAAAATCATGTAACATAGGAATTCAGGGTCTGCCTTTTTAAACAGTCAGTTGAACGTGATAATAATCTTGCACCATGAATTACGACTACTATGCATCTGCAAATCGGATGTGGTTCAAAATACATACGAAAAATAACATAATACATAAAATAAGAGCATCAGATGCTCTTATTTTGTTGGCAAGTTATTTAAATTAAATTATGGATGTTTTAGATCAGATACATACATTAAAGTAGGTAGGTACCTACTTGGGAGTAGGAGTTTATCGGAATGCAAAAACTACGGATATATTGACACTTGACATGGAGTAGTTCACAGTTCATGATGGTTCATCGAAAGGGAAAATAATAATACATTACGTGGAGAAGATAGTACGTGAGGTGGTGCCTCTGATTCAGGGCTTGAGCTTCTAAGTTTTAGGTGAGGTATTTAGGTATTTATGTAGGGAGTTATTTGTTTTATTGCGGCTACCTAACTGGGCTGATGCGGTCTTTAAGGCAGACTTATTGTAGTTGATATGAAGGAATCTCCGGTGTAATTAATTAAGAGTGATGCATTGCAATTTGTAATTTATCTCCTCGTTTTGTTTCTACCTGCCTCATTCTCATACAAAATACTGGCTCATAAATCCTTCACGGTCACCTATATCTTTGCCCATATCTAGTCAGAAATTGGTGAAGGGATTCAGGAGGCAGGCTCAGCACTTCAAACAGGCATCTACTTGTATTCAATTTATTCAATCCATAAAGTAGCCTGGTTTCTCTTCTCTCTTACTCGACTTGGTACTTTTACTACATGTCAGTACCTGGAGAATATTTCATGGAGTGAAGAAGTGCAGAATTTGAAGGGAGAGTGCAGTGCGGAATGTGGATCAGGAAATAAGTGCATAGTTGATTTTGATTTTGAATGGCTGTCAGGTATGGAACATGGAAAATGAAAAGGTGCAATTTGGTGGGGTGCTTTCCTCCCAAAAAATTTCAACTCATCTTTAATTTAATGGAAAGAGGAATTATTTCCTGGCCTTAGTAGTGCATTCCTGTACAATGTGTTCATTCATCGACATGGGATACGTTGAATTGGGAATGGAGCGTAGATCTAGAACTGTGGAAAACATGACAGCCACCAGCCAGAGATTATAGAATATAATAATGTAGATTCTCTAAGGTAAGCGTATTTGGGCAGGCTACTTATCTCCTGAACGTCAAGTCAGTTATGTTATTGTTGGCAAGTTTTTTTTTTTACTTTCGTATTATATTTTGTATCAGTTAGGAAGGCATTAGTGGGTATTCTTATTCTCAAAGTGTTTAGCTACGTTTATACCTGTACCTATGGACTATGGACGGACAGGTAAATTATGTCTTAGGGAGTTCGAAGTTGAAGGCTACTTTGTGATGCATAGCAGTTGGATTTTTGGATATGGTTCTAGTCCTGCCTGCCATAGCAGAATGTGAATTCGGGAAGTTGCTTTTGCTCTCTGGTGGAAAATGTGCGTGGGTGTGAGCACAAGTCAAGTCAAAGTAGCCGTTGCCGTTGCGTTGTCGGTGAAATTCCTCAGGAGAAGCATTCTTTTCAGTTCTTTAGTAGGAGCGAGCATACTGGAATGGGTGCAAGTTTTATTGTTAGGTAGTTTGCTCATGGCAAAAGCTCACTTGTCAGTATACCTACTCTTGTACGTACGCACTGCTTGGTATTTGCCATATCGGATTTAATAAAATGCGGAGCAGTTTTAGTAGGTATACAACTACCTATCTATAGTGTTTTTTTATATTTGGCTGTATCTACGTACTCGCCAAGAGCCGACGGTGTAGCTCATTGTTTATGCAAATGGAACGATCTTGCAATAGACGCTGAGTCTGGAATTTTAACTTTAATTTAAAGTTAAATTATCTGCGACGACCTGAACGTCTCAGTCTCCTGACATGGCCCGTACACATTTACATGATTACATGGCTGGAAGTCTAAAAAAAATCGAGTGAGAGTTGTGAGACGAGAGAGAGCATCTGTATATAGGTACCTACCTGGTTGTATCTCTCTATTTGTCTGATAGGGCCTGGACTTTATTATGAGCCCATCATCCCCAAGCGCAAGGCTATAGTGAGGATAGAGAATAGCTATCTCTGTACTCTGTAGTACCTAAGTGAAGTTGACCAAGAAAAACTTTATCGTTTGCTTGAGTTAAGTATAATATAAATTTTGAGGAAAGTCTATGCAAGACTGAATACTGAAAGAGTAACAAGTTTCAAGTTCCGCAAAAGGAAAGGAGTTGACTCCTATATTATGTTCTCTGAGGTATCTGTACTGGTTTCATTCTATTGTAGTTTTTTTCTTCTGTGTGTGTGTGTGTGTCGTGTATTATTTTGCATTCGTTCATCGCTCTTTGATAATGTTCGGTCGGACGACCTCGGAACGAGCTAGTTTTAGTCATATAGTAATTCCGGTGAGAAATCCAAATGCGAAAGAATATAATAATACAATCTTGGAAAGATGGGTACAAGCTAAGTTGGGTGAGAGATTTATGAGTATCACAACACGCTGTATGTACGTATATAGGCAAATAGGCACCCATACTTATACATACTGCGTACTTTGCTTTGCAAGAGCTGAGCGGAATTCTGATAATAAATTCAATCCTCTTCTCTCTCTCTCTCTCGCTCTTTCACACACTGTGCACTTTTGTACTTAGGTACATGCATACCTGTGTTATTTTGCTGATTAGGATTAAGTCAACAAAACAAGAACAAGTTGAGGTGCCCATATACATACATAATTATACAATATTGGCATTGGTATCGGTAGGTAAGGTTGTTCGTGTACTTTATGTACTGACTCGTGTGTATGCAAAGAGACAGACGGACAGGACAGGTCAGAGTACATAGGAAAGTACCTACGACTGTACAAGAAAGCATTTTCCTGAATAATCTGTTATGTTGGGAATAAATATTGATTAAGAATGGGCGGGATGGATTTTTATGAGGAATTCTTTTGTTATCTGTAATATCGCGTCTATTTTTTTTTCAATTGGCTCCCGTCTTATAGCATACCTATACTGTCTTGGTGCAGAATGTACAAAGATAGGAAAGGAGTAATTACGTGTGTAGGTAAACGCAGCGGTACCAGGTTTGACTGTACTTGAGGACTGACTTACGAGATAGGGTCACTGTCGATAACCTTCAAGTTGTCTGTTTATAAGTAAATCGTGGATTTTAAAAGATATACAGACATATGTACCTATGGACTATAGACGTATGAACAGCAATGCAATGTTTTAAAAATTGTTTGACTGTAAACTGTAAAGGGGTAAAAGTGCCATGTATAGCTACAGAGTGGTAGTAGGAAGGTAATTGCTATATACAAAGCAAATAGTAAAAGCAGTGTTGTGCAGAGTGCATACAAATACAAGTTAGAAGTTGAAGTTATTTACCTGTTTTATTGGGATTTGCATTTGTTTGTGTGAGAAGGAGTAATAATTTGTGAATAATTAACAATAGGAACGTTGATGTGGAAGATAAGTGATTTTACTGCCAAAATGAGAGAAGCCAAAGCCAAAGATGGAGTGGAGCTCATCAGTTCACCCTTCTACACTAGTCAGTATGGATACAAGCTCCAGGTAATCCTTATGTCTTTTACGTAATCATATTGTAAATTTTTATCCTCTTTTACTCAAGTACCTACCGGCCTGTCGTTCTGCTTGAGCAAATAGTAACTTAGTAGCTACGTACCTGCATGTAATTACCTGGATATGATTCCCTTTGCTTGCTTACCCAAACTTTTTGAGTAGATATCTGTGTTGGCCGGTATTTTTTTCAATTCTGTTGACTTTTACTTGTAGTTTTGTATTTCGATAAATTGATTAACTTGTTTTTCTTCCTGTTTTATCGTTTTATTACTCACTCTCCTTGCCTCGGAAATCTTCAGTATATAATTATAAAAGTAGTCAAAAAATCCTTTTCTTTCTCCGGTAAATAGTTCTGGGCGGCTCATTATCATTTAATAAACGAATGTAGTGGTTTTTTTTCGTGTTTACTTCTCAAATTCTATTTGGTCAAAATCTAATAAGCTAAACTTGCGGAGAGCGATAACGATAAAGTCAGGCAGGGAGGGAAGGAGGCAGGTAGACAGGCAGACGTGCACATTTTTTTCCTCATCATGTATTAAGAGATCCTATTTAGATAGAGAAGTACACGGCGACGGCTCTCTCTCTCTTTCTGTATAAAGTTATATCCGTTGTTAAAATCCTACTTTTTAGTTTTTAAAAGCAACGCATGCATATAGATACTTTGTTGTTTTTTTTTGTGGGCTGTCAACAGGACGATGGTGATTTAAGAGTTTTCAGTGAGCATCGTTTTTTTGTAGCCACTGCCAAACTATCAAGTTTAGGTATAATTTGAGTACCTGCAATCATGGTGGTATGCAAAGGCTCGAGCTAAAATGCTGCCTCCATAAATTACAGGTGTGACAGTAAAAGGCTTGCTGATGAACTGTACCACCTTTAAGCTTGCAGTTTTTCACTGCAAGCCGGATGCTGTACACACTTGTAATTGCTGCAGTCAGTATATTATATAGTTGTTAATTTTTTGAAATGCAGATATTTCCTTCGTGGAGAGTAATGATAACTTTAGTATGGGTATACTCTCTTTAGGGAAAAGGTTGAGTGTTTCTTTTCTTTTTTTTTAAATTTAATCATTTTGCTTTGAGAATACCATACCAAGTTTTTACGAGAGTAGATATTTTACATTTTTACGATTTATGCGTACCTACAATGTACATAGCTACTACTGGATAGTTTACTTACCCACATGATTTTGAAATGGTGAGTATACAGATGTATTAAATTTAAATTTTGGATAAAAGACTTTTTAAGAGAGTCGAAGTACAACAGCAGGTTTTAGTGACTTATGAAAGGAGTACCGCTTGAACATGATGAGTATGACAAGCCGATGAGCATTATGTATTATGAATGCCTGGGGAACTGACAGACAACAAAGTCACCTGATGACCACTGCAATAAATATCTTGAGTGGCTCATGTGTGTCATCTCAAGAGCTGGAATGTGAAGTCGTTCTCTGAGGGAATTTCGTGTTCAGTGTCTCATGTAAAAGACATAATGTCACATCATGTCTTTATTGTTTGTTCTCCATTTGTGGCATGCATGTCACTCCTTGACTTTTGTACACTTTTTTTTCTTGTACATCTCCTTTGCTATTTCCTGCTGAATTCGCCTATTATTTTTTTATGAGCTCATGCTATGCTGTACTGCTGTTATTATTCTTTTGACATGGATTTTTACACTGTTTAAAACTTTTAAGTATGCCTATATTCATACCTGGTACATACCTCTCTTTCATTCTGAATTTAGTATTGAAATGGGTTATCTGTTTAGGTTATTAAAGGAAGAATACTTATCAAAGTGTTTTGCATTGTTTCTTTCAGGCATCTGTCTTTCTCAATGGAAATGGCGTTGGTGAAAATAGCCATATTTCTATCTACATTAAAATTTTGCCTGGTGAGTTTGATCCAATACTGAAATGGCCCTTCACACATGCTGTCTCCTTCACAATTTTTGATCAGAATCCAACTGCTGAAAAGGTAAAAATACGAGTTTTGATTTGTATTATTAGTCATAAATTATTTACGTTGCCTGTTTATGTATGCCTAATAATTTTTTGAACTGTTTTATTGTTTATAGACATTGAACATCGTTGAGAGTTTCAATCCAGACCCCACATGGAAAAATTTCCAGCGGCCCAGCAAGGAGCCCGACTCTTTAGGCTTCGGATTCCCTCGTTTTGTTTCACATGACACGCTCGCAAAGCGTAACTACGTGAGGGACGACGTCATCTTCATACGAATTAGAGTCGAACCAGGGAAGATCGTGGCCGTTTAATTAAGGAAATGAAGACCCGTGACAACGAGCAGACAGAGGTGTACATATGTAGGGAATTCAAGTGTACAAAAACCAATACGTTTTACCGATAAATTAAGATTATTTATATTCTTGTTGCATTTTCGCTACGATAGTATTTACTACATAGAATCGTACTCGTATCCCTGTAACCTGTCTTTATCCGTCATGTACGTGTAGGCGTAATCAGTGAGTAGAATAATTTACTGTTAAGAGTTGGCTAGTTTGATATTTGTGGGTATCTCGAATCGCAAGTATTATTGTTTACTATTACAGCTGAAAATAATTCTAGTTCTTTTTCACATATTTTGCTATTTAAAATAAATCAATAAATAATAGTGTCTAATTTTGGCTTCTTCGGCTAACGAAATCTAGTTACCGTGTAGAGATTGTAATGTACAGTTGCTTCAAAGGACAAGCAGTTTTTGACTTTAGCAATGGAAAGCTAAGTCGTACGTAGAATAGAAATACGTTCGAAATTGTTTGGTATAGCACTAACCGATGGTTATTCACAAAAGACACGTCAATTTTAAGTGACATCTTGACGGCTGCATTATGTACATAGGATTTGTCAGTTGTAGTTTGCTTCTGGTGCAATTTATAGTTTAGAAACGAAGTTCAAAATATACATATAATTATATATACTTATGCACTTGTATCTTCTGTATTGAGGGATAATGATTATTGTATTAGCTTTTGTTATGGTAGTCACGAAAAAGGAATAATTACTTCCACCAAATTAGTTGTTAAGTACTAATGTATACAATTTACAATGTATGTCATTGGTTTAATTCTATGCATTTCCACTGCCTTGCATGCATATTTGAATGTTATTACTTGTACTTGAGTACGCTGTACACACAACTCATAAAGTATTTAATAGTAGTTCTAGTTTGTTTGTGTTGGGCATGATGTGCTTTTTTAGATTGTTAGGAATTAATTAAGCTTGGATGCGTTCCATAATTTTAGTTCAAAAAATAATGCGTTAATACTTATAGTTCAATATGCACTGTAATGGCACCTTTGAAAGACAGGACTTGAGCTGCTTCAGATCCTTGAATGATACGATTAGTATATTTTTTACTTACATTTGGTAGCTAATATGAAGGGTAAAGGATTGTAGGTATGTGTAAAAGTCAAGCAAGTATGTACATGATTTGAAGCAATTAATTAGAAAGTATTTAGTTAGTAGTATGTATCTTGCAAATACATATTCTTTTTGTTAACATTGACTACACTTGAATCTTAACTGCACTGACATGGAGGATGCAAATATAGTAATACCTTACAATTAGCTTTATAACAATTCATCATTAATATGTTGTAATGATAGTTGCGCTCTTGTTTAAATATACTAAACAATTTATATATCCCACGAAGATATGTTTGAATGCATGATTTAATCTTAATGCGGACGTCATAATGCGCTCCACTATAACTAATATTATATTATTATTCTTGTTGGTAATTTGTAATTTTGTATAACAATTTTTACGAGTACATATCGAGTTTACAATTGCCCTGTTCTTTCAGTTTTATGATAGCCATTTGTAATACGTTTCATACATAAGTATTAAAATGTTTATCAG
>JAQFZC010002944.1:0-20697 GCA_034695205.1 Dicyrtoma fusca
AAGTGGAGAGAAAGCGAGCAGAGTATGAAAAGAAGAAAAGAGTTGTGGCTCATGGACGCCCCAGAGTCAGAACCAGAGGCAGTAGTGTAACTCAAATGAGGGAAAGTTCACAAGGTTTCACTATTTTCATCTCTTCTACCATGACTAAATCTAATCATGTTTGCAACTTATGGCTTAATTCAAAATTTACTTTCCCAGCCCATAGACATCTTCATGCACATCTCCGTATGTTGGCGAAAGCACTGTGTCGTCACCACACAGTCACACCAGGCCACACGCTGGATCAGGGATTTTTATTAAAATTTACTTTTCATTTCCATCCCTCATACAGACGCAGGCAGACACACACACAAGTACACGGAAAAAATATTATAAAAAATCGGGTGAGAATCTTGAGTGGGGCGGAGGAGATGATAAGGATTGCACTTGCACAATGAAACATGTGGCTGTGGCATTCTGCATATGCATTACAAATGGAAAACTAACAAGGGCTTGAACGAACATGAACATACAATGTTTAATTAATTACTTTCTCCTAAATGAAATAATAAATGTCGGGAAAATGCTCTGTTACAGCAAACAAGGATACTATGGCAGTACAGATAAGGCTTCAAGTGAATATATGTATACAGTTAACCTCCGGTTAGCTCCCTACCAGACGATTACTATTAACTGTATGTTTTTGAATATTTTATTTGGCGAAATAAAAATAAAAGTAATAGTCAACACGTTTTTTGAAAAATAAATTTTATTGCCTTCGTGAATATTGAGATTTTAAAAGCTAGCGTTGTACAATGTTAAAGCGTTTCCAATAAACCTCAGAAGTCCAAATTACACTTGTTTGAACACTGAATAAAGTGCACAAGGTGGCTTTACAATTTTTAAAAAGTGCAAACATGATTTAAACATGATTTGATTCCCATTATTTTTTTACAACAAATTCTTAACAATGATGTTTGTCTACAAAAGCAGTTTTAACAGAATAATTAAAAAACACCTCACATTACCTATTCTCTTGGAATGCAATCACAGAACTTCTAAACACTGCACTGCGCACTGCTTTAAAAATCCACCTGTTTACTATATACATGACTACATATTAGTTTAGTGGCTAAATTTTTCTGGCGATCAATCGAGGATGTACGGTGCAATCTGTGTATCCGTAAAATTAGAAAGAATAAATTACAGCAAAAAATGTAACCTTTTCTTAGATTTAGATTCTACCAAGATGTTAAAATTAATTACAAACATGTAACATAGTTCTTTAGTACAGCACATACTTAGGTGCGTACATACTGAAACAAGTGAGCCAAACTATAAAAAATAAATCGGGTTAACGTACATGGTGTATGGTACCGTGTCAAATATTGGGAATAGCTGTCTTGTGCTTTACAGCACATCTCAAAACTTGTAAAAACTTTGGTTCGTCGCTAACTTTTTAACCCAAACTTGCTAAAACCAACACGATTAGGTATGTGAGGCATCGATTCTCGGTACTATAGCTACAAGCCAGGTTTACTTTAGTGATCGTGAATATAAAATAAAAATAGAATTAAATACCTATATAAGTACTTCTGTATTTGTAGCAAACGTCATGCTAACAATACAATTACCTAATGTGTTTTTCGCTGCTGTTGGATCTTGAATGTTGATGATTTGTTCAAAAATATAACGTTCAAATGTACGCCGTGTATTACACTGAGATGGCAGATGGGAGGAGAAGGTCGGCTGCCAGTAAGCAAAACTTTATTAGGCTGAGAACTGAAAATACAGGAAGTTACTTTGTCGGCTGTGCCTACGGACGGGTGCAAAAAAATACAAGGGTAGTCAATGAAATACAGATCAAATGTTGTTGATCTGGTCACTAGTTCCAAATAATAACCGTATCAGTTGTTTTAAAATGTTTTAGTATATCTGTACATATGCTTTATGATCGATTGTGACCAATGTCACGCTTTCTAAAGGTAGCCACAATTCTACGTTACTATGGAAAGTCCAGAGATTTGTTGGAGTACATATGTAAATAAGCAGGTAGGACAGAATCATGTGCCTTTTGAGGAAATGTAAATGTAAGCAAATCATGGGATTAACTTGAAAGTGAGTTTGACACGTTGACTTGAAAGTTGACACAAACATCACAATATTTGTAAGTACAAGGAAGTCCTTTCTATTAAAACCACCAGAGAGCTTAGCCAGAAATCTAATTACATCCCATTATGGGTCAAACAGAAGAAAAACCACACAATTATAACTCGTGTCAATTAATTCCCAGCTGTATGTTCACATAATAGTTTATGTAACTCGTGAACATATAAAAGCCGGTGTGGGCTACCTTCAAGGGTTGGTCGCTAAGGATGGAAATCCATCCAACCCGGAGCAGTGCACCATTCCTTGGTTTGTCCGAAATTTTAAATCCAATACAGTCAAGATCACACACGTCAACTACCGATCTACCTACGTATGTATATACATACATACATACAAGTAGAAAAGGCCGTAGTCAAGTTATTCATAGGTTTTGCTAATTCATATTCAAAGGTGATATTTGAACGATAAAGGGAAGAGATCAAAGACTGGGAGCTCAGAACTGTACACGGCCACGATTTTGTTAGAAATCCCCGTCGAAAGCTTTCAAAAGATTTTAAATTCAAACTTTCACACTCTGTAATTTACAACAACACGGAGACTTGTCCTGGAAACAGAAGACACATCGTGGAAAATGTGCTCCAGGATTAGACTTGGTGAGGGATGCGGTGGGTTTTAAAAACAAATTCAAGGTGAATGTGTTTCATCTCAATGCAAAGGTAGAGTGCACGTTAGTCAAAGCTACGCTTTCCCCACCGTAATCCTTTATACTGATACTGATAGATAAGCCTGACCCGCACACAGATTCGCCCTCAGTCTCTATTCTTGAATTCCAATCCAAATCCAAACTCATGGGTTCTAAAGATAGCAAACCGAAGCAAAAGCCTTTGCATAACTTTTACTGGACCTTGACTGATGAAGCAAAAATGCCCTTCTCAATTTTACAAAACAAAAGTTTAAACCGAGCAGTTTTACCGATTCTAAATACATATAAAATGGTGGATTGGCCCCTTCAGTAACGAATTGACTCACCTTCTGCTATGGAAATACAGCATTTGTTTCATACAGATATGCTCTATATGGTATAGTCTGTTTACGTAGATTGCACTTTTTGCCCTTTGAACTTCTATTGATGCGGAATCTATGGAAATATATTTGACACCAAACTTCTTCGTGTTTCCTTTTGAGAATTTGCAATTTTAATGTTCAGTCCATTCAGGGAGGAGAAAGCTCAAATCCTTTACCTGGAAGCTGGTAACTGCTGGTTAGGAGTTGAAAGGAAATGTATGTTGTGTTAGTGGTCACGTGGACGGGGGGTCGGTCGTATGTGGGGAGGAGACAGGATGAGATTGATTAAACTGAAATCCTCCTAAGCTCAGTGTCAACCTTATCAAATCAAAGTGAAAGAAAAAGTCAACAGAAACAGGACTGTGACGTTGTCCAACCACTCCTCATCTCACCACTGCTGGTCATCGCATCTTCCTTGTTACATCTTTGTACTAAGGAAGTCAAAGGAAAACACAATAAAGGAAGGGAAGCAAGGAGGGAAAGGACGAGGGAAGATAAATGAACCTCCTTGCTCCAACATTCACAAAGAAAGCTAAGAACCAAATCAAACCAACAACGTCTTACCACTTTTTTACGTCCTTTTCAACTCTGCTCTGTAGACAGACGAAATACTGTGCGTGGCCATTTTATTACCCAACAAACAACGATTGCTCTGTAACTGGGAAGCTAAGTCAAACCTAGTTCCTCTGTACAAGCGTTTTAATTTATTACATTCAAACTAAGTAGGTAGATACGATTAAAACAAAGTCTTGCAATTAGTGTAAAGCTGACTGGAATAAGGCTTCTTTTTACGTGGAAATGTGTAGGAAAATTCAAATGGATGCTTATTTAATATTACTTTGTGCTCTGTCATGTTTCGCAACTGCATTGCTGGATGGGCTTAAGACGTTAGTGGTGAGTGTGGTGGATAACGGCTCATGGGGAAAGAATAACATGGACTTGTTTTTACACTACGATTTAGAGGATTGTTCAAAAACTGGGACTTGGGTCAATACCTCATCAATTTTTATTACCGACGGAGAAGCCTACGTAGTTTTAGTGAATAGAATGTGTATTTGCGTTCTCTTGACAGCCAATCTTCCTTGTGGTTTACATAGGTTAGGGAATTTATCCGGGGCATACATAGATGTTCAAATAATAAATTAGCTTCTACCCTTCCATATGGAGTGAGTGAGTGAGTAGTTCTTAATAAGTCAATACTGAAAAAACAAATCTCCAGCATTCCAATCACGCTCCGCAACCAGTAACCAACCAAATGCAATTTTGAGCCATTATTGCTTTTGACACACATACACAAGCGGAGCTGAGTCTATTTTTTCCTCACTATAGTATGCGATGCTATCATTTCGGAATCTTGGTTCAGTAGGCACAAGGATAAGATTGCAAAAACCCGACCAGACTTGGCTCGACAGAAATTATTGGATTCACTTAATTATACGGATTCATTTCAACTTAGGTCGCCAGGTTGGTTTCAATACTTTTAGCTGAAGAGGCAAAATGATACATGCAGGTTTTTCTTTGTAACATGAAAATTATCAGAATATTATTCTGCAGATACATAGAATGCTTTGCAATGGTTTTTTTAGTTATGTGATCCGTCAATGCAGCCTAACAACTAGGAGCAAAGGCATCTACGCAAATATTTCAAAACAGCGTAAATCTAGTACCAGCAATCAGGTAGCTTTCTCTCTGATGCAAACTATACAGGAATTATGATTGCTTCAATCTCAACTCGGTTCTTCCAACCCCGTTAAAAGCTGAAAATTGAAAGTTAGGAACCATAATAGGAACCATATAACTTAACACTGTAAGCTTTATTTTTATTAAAGTGCTTCGAGTGCTTCCAGGGTTTGAATTGGCGTCAATTTTCCCCAATTAATTTTGAAATGTAAGCTCTAAGCAAGGGTTTTGATTTGATAACGCCAAGTTTAAATTAAACGAATATGATAATACTGTATAGCTTCGAAAAAGTAAATGACAGAGATTTATAATACAGATATTAGCAGTTTGCACCAGCAGTTTGAATTTTGTATCCCACATTCACTATTTTGTATTTCCACTTGCATATTCAGTCATATTGGATTCGACTTTGTTTATTTGATACATGGAACACGTTGAAAGTTTGTTGTTAAGCCTCTTCATTGTAGTTTTCGCACTAAGGTTGTTTAGAGAAACAGCTGAGTTCTAAACTTGTAAAATTCCTTAGGAGGACCCAAACCGCGAGAGCCAAAACCAAAATGAACCGGATCACATTTTGAACTATTTTCAAGAAGTTTTCCCCTCCATCTTTTGTTCTTGGGCTCCCACCGTCACACTTTGGAGCATCAGCAGCACTTTACGAGAACATCTACAATGCCCTTGTCCACTGTAATAGCAATAGTAATAGAAATCCTAGAAGTAGATGAGCAAGAGCCGTAAGAACGAAAGGAAATGAAGGCAGTAGCGTATCTAGCTATAGGTGTCATACGCATGGGCTACACCATGAAGCAACCGCAAGTCACGACATGGAGTGTTTTTATTAAAACATTTTTAAAATTAATGAATTACAATAAAACTAGTGTCACAACAGCAAAAGTTAAAAACTATGCAATTTGATTTAAAATCTTTTTAAAAAAATGAACACAATTGTGCACTATTGTAATGGAAGAGGAACTCAATGGAGGACAGTGCCGGCTTTGTTTTTTAAAATAAAAGGTTTTATTTTAACTTCATGCGAGTGGGTTTTCTTACGGACAAGCCATTTCATTATGTTTCACGGTGTGTCTACGCCTACATGTAGAATATTGCTAAGAACGCCACTTGACAAAGCCGAAAGACTAGGAAAGAAAGGAGTATAAAAGGAATAGCGGTAGAGAAGAAGTCTGGAGGTGAGACCTTTGGGAATTTTCACAATTGGACAGTTTCATTAAAGTCAGAGACAAGCGTGATCAATTATAAGATTTACAACGTGATATCCCATAGTGTCAACATTGGTATTACAGCAAGGTTACTTGAAGAGTACTCCTTGATTTATGTCAGAAACAACTTTCTCTTAACTTTCCCCAACACCTTTAGTTTTACTTTTTCCTATACTTCAACTCTCTCCAACGCACACACACGCTCATCTTTCTATATGTACATGAGTTTACTTTCTCCTTCTGCTCGTAACAATCCCTCTGTATAGGTCTCCGGACGAAAACTTGGGAAGAAGAGAAGTGAAGCTGAAATAAAACAAAAACAAACCAAGATAGAGGACGACTTCCCGTCTATGTTTGTCTACAGCTGCAACAACTCTCCAAATAACAGTTGCGACCAACACCAAAAGCAACCAACCAAACAAAGCAGAGAAATCAGAAGAAAAAAAAGAAAAAACCAAATTTTAACTCTAGCTTGTATGTACCAACCTTACTGACACTCTAGCGATTCATGATTAGCTATGTGCATGTACGTCTCAATTTACTTGTTGGTAAAGGAACAACATGCTTTCGTCAAACCAGGAGAAAACTTTCTACTTACATTATCGAAGACAGAGTGAGAAGAAAGACACAGCAATGAGACACACTGGAGAAAGTATCAGGAGACCAAGTCAAGATGAAATCAGTTTGGGGTTTTTTAAACAACTTTTATCCTGTTTTCCTCCCTTCTACTTTGTTCCATTATGTAGTAAAATTGTATACTGTATAGTATAGCATACATACACTGATGTATTAGTAAAAGCATAGTGAATGGAAACCACACTACTTATTTCACAATCAATAGAAGCCTAGCTTCTTGGTTGCCCTTTGCTTTGAGGGTACCTTCCTTTTTCTTGCTTAATTTGAACACCAGTCAATGCAATTTTACAGTAGGCCATCGGGTGTATTTTCTATCCGTATGTCTAGACTACTAATATCACCACTAGACACGGGCATGAGCAAAACAAAGCAACTCTGGAGACACAGAGAAAGTGAAAGTATGTATTCTTCCTTTATATAGGGACTTAAGTATGCATATGTAGTACTTACATAGAGAACACAATAAACTTGTTAATATAGAAGAGACAATGTTATCCTTTCACGATCTTAATTCATATTGCAAATCTCAAATGTTATGATAGAACACGAAATGACAGCGTATTGTATATATAAACAGTGGAGGGGATTACAAGGCGGGTGAAGTGCTCTGGCCTTTTGTTGTGGAGACGCTTAGATGGGAAGAACACATGTTTTGAGTGAAAGTCAAAACATTTTATGAGTCTACTTATAATGTAGGTTGATGTCAATCTCGCAGGGATGAGATGGGAAAGAGCAAGTAAAGGAACATAATTATACATGTAGCGTGGAGCAAGCTGGTGCGGGTGCGGGTTGGCTGGTTGGTTGGTCGCGAGCGTGAGTGTATCAAGTCACATTAGATTATACAAAATATCAATATGAGAGAGAAAAGGTCATAAAAAACGACTAGACGACAGTGGCTTTGGATTTACTCTCTCATTTGTTTTCTCCTACTTTTTGGCTGATGTGTAAGATCTCACAGCTGCAGCTTTCTCCTTCTCATTCCCTCTCCCATTCTCTCTGTCTTTCTCTTGCGTTCACTGCCTTCTCCCTGCCCGGGTTGAGGCAACCGACAGAGCTTATTTTTATGATACACATGTAAGTAATCAAGCAAAGACTTCTTGGTCCAGGGCTGGATGTATGAGAACACATGTACTCGCTTCCTGCACTTCTTCTTCCTTTTCCCCAGTGAAAGTCCTAGAAGAAAAATGGCGAAATCAATAGTAGTTTTCGTCCAAACGACGAGAATCCACTGGATCGTTTTCCCACATGTGCCACCGGCCTTCGGCTCCCTTCACTTTGCTAAGAGTAATATGTCGCTGTTGAAGACGCAAAATGACCCAAAATGACACATAAGTTAAAACTTTGTTCTAAAATTGTACATGTTTGATAATTTTGAAACTGTTTTAATGGCTTTTGCAGCCTTTCAAACTCAAATAAAAATGGACTTAGACCTGTTTTGAAGATATGAGGGTCACGTTTATTGTATCAGCAGAACGGCTTTGTGAAGCACAAATACTGAAGCCAGATAAAATATATTATACATTGAGAACAAAAAGACGCGTTTTTGTGAAAAAGTTACAACTCTTTACTTTTTTGAGAGATATGTGTTTTAAAATGTAGCCTCTTTAGTAACGGGACATGGACGTGATATAATATGTATACTTATATTTCTATGAAGTCCTTCAGTTCAAACGAAATGAACCTAAAACCGTTCCTACATCGTTTGGTTCTACACCCACTCCGTGCACTTCTATTTGTGGTGTCTACAGTTGAAGTAAATGTTTGTGGATGTATGATGCATCCGAAGAAGAGATAGACCCAAGAATATGCTCGGCACCAAAGCAAAGTGCATCTTCCATTACATCTGCTAGTCATTTCCCTTGTTTTGCGAATCTACTTTCATTCTAACCATTTTCCTTTCCGTTTTTCCACATTTTTTATCCTATTTTTTGCTTATCTTCATGTGAACTCTTCCCGCTTTCCCTCTCTATAAATATATATAAGCACTATATGAGCATTCATTCCGGAGGGATGTAGTGTTGAGGGTAGTGCTTGTAAGAATCTTACGAGACACGTTGAAATCGAAGTGAATGCTCAAGTAATAGAGAAAGGGAGAGAAAGATAGAGAGGAGTGAAAGTAAGAAGTGGACAGAAAGGAAAGAGATGATATAAAGAGCTCACTGCTGACATCCACTGATATTCATCTTTCATGGCAGGGAAAAGAGAAAAAAATACCACGAAAAAAATATATTGAAAACGTTACCTTGCTTTCTTCAAAGCGAAGGCATGGTGAACGTAAAGAAATGGTGAATTCTAAAAGGAACCTATTCCTATTTCTTCACCATTCTGGTTGAAAAACGAAAGGAGCAGAAAGAAATATATATATATGTATTCAAAACGGAGAAAAACATCCAAGAAAACTCATTGCATTTTTTTAGTGAATGCCCTACCAGGGATTTTGATCCCATAGGACGCGATTTAATGAAATCTTAAAGAAGTACCTAGTCTTATTTCAATACTTGAATTCCCTCTAAGGGAAATTCATTGGATCAGATGTGTATTTGTGTGCTGTGTATATATGTAGATGCAAGCCAGGCCCATTCCATTCCATTTGATGCACTTCACAAACATTGCCAACAGAGCAACATCCGACGGGAGGATCACAGATAAAGAAATCTGTTTGTCTAAACTCTGAACTCTAAGCTCATCAAGTTCATCGTTAAGGTAGGGACAACCCATAGAGATTCAATTGTACTAACTATAAAAAGTAGGGATACATGCATAAGCTTAGTCCTTAGTTTCCTGTTTGCTGTAAATAGTAAATCAAACAACCATGAAAGTAGGTTAGACACCAATGGGAAGGTAAAGCAATTGTCTATGAATACAAAATGCTTGTATGCGTACACTTGTTAAAATAAAATAAGGTACACCAACCAGATAAATCAATCACTCGTGTATTTCTCTAATCAACAGCAATGTTCTTATTATATTTAGATTGTTAATTAGTAGTATCATAATCTTAGTGTTAGTCGTACATATGAGATATATTGTTTTCCCTTTCCCTCACCCAGTACTCGTTACAATACATAATAAGTCAAACAAATTTAATTTGTTTTTTTTCTGCCCTTAGATTTTTATTTTATTTTTTAAATTTTAGACTCATATCCATGGTTACATTAGTATACACAAATTTTATATGCTAGGTAGTTCATTATCTGTATATTCAATATTCATCAGTTATGGTCCTTACTCTAACGGATATAATCATACGGTATAACTATATGTAGATATATATATATATATATATATATATATGCTTATTTATTTATTTGCATCTGTAGTGTACACACATTTCCCACAGTACACACCTAAGATAAACTTAACTGCACCGCACATTCGTCATTTTTACGTACATCATGCATCCTTTCAGCTTTATTACGTAACTAGGGCTATATATGCTGTAGTTGATACACATACTTATGTACACTATATTATATTATCTGTATGTATGTACACTCACCGTTCAGTGTTCATCGTTTATCTAACTCAATTATTTAACAAAATTATACGATACAAGATTACAATTTGTAGATAGTTACATCGTATATATATTTTTATTCCACATGAACTCAAAGGTACTAGACTAATGGTAATATATCTATACTTACTAGCAAGAATAGTCTACGCACCTACTACAGATACTTACATAGCCTATAGCCTATGACTCCCATCTAGCAATCGACCTATATTATTTCAAAGTAGGTACTCTTCTATGTATACCTGTAGTACAAACGCGATTATTTCCAGCTGGGTACTTTCTCCTAAACTTTCTCAACGAGTTTAGTTCAAGTCGAATGGAGAGTGAAGATACGAGTGCTATAGGTACTTCACATATATATATATGTATGTATACACATACATAATTATCTGAGCATGCATTTTCTCCTAGCTTACCATCTACGGTCTAAAGTCTACAACATAATTCATACTTCAAATGACATACAACCTTTCGTTATTTATTGTAAAATTATCAAAAATCCATTTTGTTTTCAAGTAGTACATATACATAGCTGTCATACATAGGAGCTGTAAAGCACACCTTTGAAGTTTTCCTATATGCGGGTCACACACGATTCAAAATTGAAAAATAAAGCTGTTGACTTTCACTTCCGTAATGGGTTTCATGGAGGAAAGTATATTAGAACATGTATAGTAACAAACACTATTGCAATATCAGTGTTAAGTACAGAGATAAATATACTTAATTACAGTATTTACCAAGTAGCAACATATTATTAAATAAATAACAAAGCACCTAATATTTAATCTATTTGTAGAGGGAAATATAAACGAGACTTCCATTCCATGTAGATTCACATAACACATGTTGAGATTTATTTTTACTTCTTTTTACGCTGTTTAACGTATATAGACGCATGTAGTTCAAGAATTAGCTTTCACAATCAAACGCCAAAGCACTGTCTAAAGGGAACTACTTTCTCTACTTGTCTTTCCAGCTCATACACATTGGTAGAATTATGGGTAATTGTATTGAACGGTCAAAGGAAATCGCTATTGTAAGTATGAGCTGCTTTCTCCAACATTGAATTCGGTATATTACACAGTAGTATAGGAAATGATGGAAGTTGCAGGTAAAATGAATTGCGCAAGTTGACGTTTACTTATTTTTTTCACTTTTTCTTCGCAGTTAAGTTTGTTTTTGACCAATTATTTTCATTACCTTTTGTAGACATGAGTTTCATGTACTTGAGAAGAGTAGTATAGCTATAGTATCCTTATGTCGTAGAGTTCTAGTATTACATCCAAAGGATTATAATTACTTTGGTAATAAATATTTTTAATTGCCCTCATGTGTTACACAATATTCTAAGAATGTTGTATGTCCTTTTAGTAGGCTGCCTAGGTTATACATTATAGTATCAGTGTGTTTCTATAATTATAATTAATTATATACTTTACATTATCTTGGTAAGTAAAATAGCAGGCCCGTAGTTAGTTCATCCTTCAAGTTGATCAAACTTGAGAACAAACAACTTATCTTATTGTTATAATGTTTAGAAATATAAGCTATATGCACATAGCTAAAAGATGGATTCAGTTTAAGTCAGAGTGTTCAGTGCAACGTTGTATTATCATTAGGGTATGAATGTATGAACAAAGTTAATTATTCAATTTGGTGTTGATTACTTGCTGCGTTGGGTTGACGGGAAGAAAGTGTGTATTTCCCTTTCCTTCTTGAATCATGCCCCAAAAAGTAGTTTGTATAGGTAGGTATATCAGTATAGGGGCTATATCGCTGTATAGGTGTATATAGCTATGTCGATTCGAACTACTATATAGTATATCTCTATACCTATATTATATAAGTAGGTTGGTATAATTACATATTCCGTCTAGCTCCAAACAAGATGTAATTAATGAACAGTACATTGCAGCCAGCTCAGAGAACCGTTCAAGAACCAATATAGACCTTAGCTATGTACCTATGTACATGACAGACTAAATAATATTTCATACCGTATAGTAATTACCTACCTGTGTAAGCTAGGCGTATACTTTATTCCTCGGGAAACATCTACTGTCTACACTTCCAAGAAAATGGATATCAACGGTAATTTAATAGAAAAACAGCCAACACGTTCTTACCGTTACGTTATAGGAAACTTTTAAACCTTAAGGAGTATGTATATCCTATTCCTTCAATATAATATAGTATGTCTATATATCATATTTTAATCAACCTTTGTTGTATTTGTGTACACGTAAGGTTTTTCTCTCTGGCTGAATGACTGCTTACAATTGATCAAGCTAGGTATACAATAATAATACATCAAAATTTAGTTCCATTCATTAACTAATTAAATTATAATTACTTAATACAACCAAAGGAGTAATAAGTGATAATATTAAAGTTTGCTAATTGAGTTTATACGCTCGGACTAATTAAGAATGTATGGAAAGTAAAGACGGAAGCAGAAACTATAAATGTACATCCATATAAAGTCTGAAAAAAATTAGTGTGCCTGTATTAAAAATATGTCTATCATGTATGTACCATCAATGACTTCACTAATCAACGTATAAAAAACTAGCTACGCACAACAAATATTATTGTAAACATACGTAATTGCTTAAATTAGTAATAAAATTGAAATTAAAATTTTGCAAACAATGTTGAAAGTGTCTAATTAAGACTTGAAGAGTTTTAAAGTTTAAAATGAAACACAGACGGCAACAGCTTATTTTCCTCTATGTAATAATACATTAGTTTTTTGTACAACATTATATTTCCAAAAAACACATCACAGTTTATGAAATTTCATGTCCCACACAATTTGCGAAACAGTCTTGTTTGTAGTACGAAAAAAATCCCTTCCACGTCCAATCATATCTTTAATTTTATCATAATTTTACAGTTGTATTAATCGTATAATTTACAAATCTTTATTCGTGTTTTTTTTCTTCAGCTCAACAGTTTTCACAAGATAATTTCCGCTTTGCTCTCGTTACAGTAGTTTTTAATTTCAAGGGTGTGAACCAGATTACAAGCGTGGAGATCAGAGGATATTTTATCAGTTTTAAATGAAGTAATTAGTTTGCATACAACTTTCACTTTAAACTGTATCTCATTAATGTCGATTGTAGCTGACTTTGAGTAGAAAACCCGGAGAAAGTTGTGGCTTGTATGCTTTCGCGTTTATTTTCTAAGCTAGTCGTTGGATGGTATTGGTATTTGGAGAAAGTATACGCATGGGAAAGTAGGTAAAAGAAGTTTTATGAGGTCACGTATTTATTCCTCGAAAGCATTACATTGTGACTACATTTTTATTTTTCGGATGGGGAATTCATCTTAAACAGGAAATACAAACAGTGAACACACACGCTTACATACACACTAAACAAGCTTATTTATGTTTTGTAACCAGAACCAGAATCGAGTCGACCTCCGCCTGTCTGTCTCTCTCTCTCTGTGTCCAGACGCACATTCGCACACAAACACCGCAAGTTCAGTTCCTGAGAACCGATGAGGATACAAGAGTACTCCGCATATAAAAAAGAGAAAGTTGTTTCTGGTTTCTTCGATTTATTTTGATGTTTCCTGGTTTGCTGCTGTGCACTGTGACGGAGGGAATGTGTCTGGTAAATCGTTAGTATTCCTTCTCCTCGTCTGTAAAATAACTTTGCACATGTGAATTGAAGCACCAAATATTCACATGAAAAACATTTCAAATGAATAACAATTTATTTCACTTTCTCCAAGTCATTCCTTCTCGTATGCACAAGACACACACCTTTAATTTAGTTGCCGCAGAGAAGAACCTATAGCATTATGTATGGAGCGTAATGTGATGTCTAGTCATTTTATTATCCTCTTTAGACTTTCGTCTTTCGTAGCGTACATCTACTGAAGCCAAAGTCACTTCTTAAATTATGGTGTAGCCGCACCTATGCATGTAGTAAATGGATCAATGCATCAGAGCATAGGTATGTCTACTTCTATATATTATGCTAACAGTTTAAAATCCAATGGAAATAACGTCTGGGCTTGACAAGTGGGTTTTCACTTCTTGAAAAACTTTCTCCCAGCTCAGCAGAGTACTTGTTGTAATTCACAATTTATGATTCAATCCATTCCCCATATTTTTATCGTATCGTCCAAGCGTCCGCTTTAACCCTTATTTTCAGTCCACTAATGCCCTTTTTGACTTTTACTTTTTTCACTTTGACTTTCTCTGACTCTGTAGGGTAAGAGTTCAATTCGGATTTTCGTATATTTCTTTTTTTTTCTTTATATAATAATTTGTACGTTTGTACGAGTAAACTGTCAGAGAACGATGTATACACTTTATGTTCAGATGGAGCACTGGTATTCTAGTGCTTGTTCTTTTTTTGTTTTCTGGGCAAATCGATGGGTCTGTTTGTTGAATGTTCTAATACGAGGAGTAGAAACGAAATGTTTATATTTATAGCATGTACATAATTATATAGATTTTTTTAAAACTTTAATGTTGATTTTGTGGTTTCACTTTCGATTTTTTTGTGTATTTTTTATTTTGATTTTTACACGATTCGAGTCGACAGTATATTTTGTTTTTTTTAATATTTATCAGTAATAATTTTAGTTATGTTTATTCTAAGGATTTCGACAATTCAGTACACAGGGAGAGCTTAGTATGGTCACGTGAGAGGCATGGGCCAGTAGAATATATTTGATAGAAGAAACACCACAAATACATTTTGCCATTTAAACATTGAGTACGTCGAACCACTGGAGCCTTGTTGCATCGCTGCCGGATGTTCCCCTAAAATACAAACAAAATACAATAATCAAATAAGGGGAAATATTTTTTGAGCGCGTCGATTAGGGATTAACATGGAAAATATGGTATGTTTTTGCGGTTAGAATTTCAGAATTTGTCAACTATTTCCTTCGAAATGACCTACTTATCAGGAAATACATGCAAGTATAGTCAGTATAGCACACATGCATAAAGTATTTTAATGACCGACGTAATTAGATGCACTTGGTACTAGAGTTAAGAGGAGACCACAAAATAGTAATTGGATCATAAAACGATGGGAATGCTCCATTTTAATTGCTGACATGCAGAATGTGATCAGAGGGATGTAATGGGTTCCGTGAGTGTGTTTGTAACGCAAACTTAGCTATGCTCCCATCCATTATAGTAATATCAACACGCAACGATTCTTGTCCCAATAATTTTGTGAGAAACTTCCCGTAAAATATAGTATTTTCAACCTAATTATATTTTGTACTTACTTTGTTTTGTTTTGTTTACTTAACTGCTGCGAAGAATTAGTCCAAGTAATATTTTCTCTACGACGTTGTTTGGAAAATATGCCTACAATCCCTGGAGCTAGAATTACGAACCTCTATGCAAATATTTGTTCATAAAATAAGCAGTAAATTCTTGGATTACTTGGCAAGTGCATTTTAGAGATGTAATATAATACCCAGGTCCTTACTTAATGTTCCAACTCTCTAGTATATGTATTAACAATACATTTGGACTACCACTCATACCAGCGGAGGTGATCAATAATGAGCAGGTGTAGATTATAGTTTACTTTCCTGGGACGCTCTGCTATATTTCTATAGTAATACTCGTGACTGTAGGTAGGCCCTATTCATGCCTACGGTGAGCCAAATGGGAAATGTTCGTCGGTCCTTGATACAATCGGAAAACTAATAAAATGTACCAATACTTCCATTACATTTTTAAGTGAAGTGGTGGCTTGAAAAATGATGAAAGTTGTTCCCGTTTTGTTTCTCGGTTTCTTTTTATCACGGATTTGTGTTACGATTGTCAAAGTAGATATCTCATAAATATATCTACGTGTATCGTATGAGATATGCCCATATATCCAGAGAACTTCGAACTATCTATCTATCTGTACTGTAACTACAAACAATGAAACAATGTCAGAATTTCTGGAGAAAATAGCAACTAAAATCTTATCCCTATCACAGCCCATCGCAGGTACAATTACTTATGTAGTTTGCAACTTGCTGCAGTACCGAACCAACCAGCCTAGATTATGTTGCTGTAGAGGTATAGTGCTATCAGAATCAAAAATATATCGCATTTGCTTGGGTTGATGTAAAAGTTTGAGTTGGAAGTTATTCCAATCCAGTCCAGTCGACTGCACGTCTTTCAACTGCCAAGCATTCATCTTGTACGGGAGTACATATCAGGACAAATACACAAGAAAATACGCAACTTTCTCCTTCGTCTCTCAAAAACTTTCTCCATCGGTTTCGTTCAATTTAACTAGACGCGTCCATGTTGAACTTGTAGTTGTAGTTAGACCCATTACATGTATACATGTACTTATCGCCCAGTCTGGTGCTACTGTGGAAAAACTGAAAAGCTTCTGCGTGAGTGATCCCAAGACTCAAGACAAGCAAGGGCAACCAGACATAGTAAAAGAGAGACGAGAAAAATATTATGCATTGTAATCCTAAGTATATGACTTGTATAACGAAATATAAAAAAGATGTTATCTCTGCGACTGCTTCTACGTATGCCAAACGCCAATGCAATTTTCAAACCTCTTTGCACCTTTCACTACTTTTGGCTGGTCAAATATAGACGTAACTTTCTTCTATAAGTATGCATGTCAAATGCTTGTTTTTATTTTGTTTTTTCCACTACATTCGGGGTAGTGGATTTTATTTAGACGGTGATTGTATTGTGAACATGGTAGAGGACGGGAGGAAAGGCATATCTAGGGAGAGAAAGCAAGTTTAGAAAATGAGCAACAAATTACCATTGAGCACGTGTAACATGACGCTGGCGGACTCCAAGTTGGACGGGGCACACGTATAATTCCCCGAGTCACGCTTCTCAGTCGACTTGATGACCAATATTCCAATTGTAGTATCCGAGTTCACCTGAAACAAATCGAGAGAGAAAGAGAAAGTACATGAGCAAACACAATGAACACTCAAACAAAACTTTTCCTCGTAACTACACAACTAACAATGGCAAACATTTATGCATTTATGTATGTACAGTGCAAGTTTGGAGCTGTAAAGAAGTACTTTGGATTGCTTTGAACTGCATTGTACCCATTTTATAATCATTTTGCATGGGAAGCATTTTATGAGCAGTTAATCTTTTCATCGTAGCATGTGTAAAGGAACATATTTTGTTTTTGTTCGGCCATTCTATGCTACTGCATACGGTAGGGACTGAAGTGTATTAATGTGCAATTAACTATGAGAATTTATGAGTGAGAGGGTGCGTTTACAGCACCACAACTTTATACTTAAAAGCCATTTTACGAGCTTAGGTGTGTCAGGGAGGACTGTAGACTCCTTCCGTCTCTACCTCCCCCCAGGTAATTAAAACTTTTAGACATTTGATTAAGTTATTAGCGAAAGTTTAGAGGCTCGTTGAGTGTATGTCAGAGTTACACCACCATCTACAACTAGTATTTTGCTTTCTCTTAGAATCATTTTCTTGAGCATCAAACGCGCATAGTACAGTGATTTTGGAAATTACACTTAGTGAAGTTGATGGAATTCTAAATTGCCTAGATTGTAATTTTGAATTTGAACTGTTATAGTGTGCTTTCATTTGCTAATTGAGTGCCAGTGTGCTGTTTAGGGCTGAACACTGGTCAATACACTGGAGTACAATCGGACTTAATTATGTTAGCATGTGTTTTTCCATGAGTTCTTTGACGTTCCACAACGACTTGTGTACAAGTTATAAATTATTCTGAGCAGGACTTGTGAATGACTGCCAATCTAGGTCAACATCAAAGGAGAATGGCTTAGAACCATTCAACTAATTTTCGAGCTCAACTTTCTGACTTGCCAAGCACGAGCCAAGCATTTCCCCCTCACTGACGACTATCAGTGATTCCACGTCTTCGTAGCCTTATCCTCTTGTATAGTTCTAGTTCGACTTTAGAAAAGTGAGGGAAGGTCAGTCTTACTGGAAATGAAGTGCCTATTTATCTTAATCCTACGCTCCCTATTCCCATACATCTCACTACACCTATCACTAGACATCATAATTATGACCATCAAGTCAATGCTTTCTCGTTGCCTAGCCAATAAGTGGCGTGTCTACAACCAAAATACTATTGCTTGGGCGTTTATACCAAGTTCGAAAGTGTCAAAGCTTTCAGTAGTAAATAACTTAAAACGTTTGTAAACATATGGAAATCAGAATTTATTATTTTAAATAACAGTATTCGTCCGTTCAAACCGTGATTTTAACAAAAGCGTGGACAAAATGGAAATTTTTGAAGTTATTTTTTTAAACATCGAAGTATCGAAGTAGTATTTTCTAAAAAAAAATACTTTAGTTGTGAAAACAAATTTTAAACTGTCGAATTCAAAAGTATGAGTCAGACGTACAGTATGCCGATTTCGAAAAACAGTTTTGCCTTGGAAATGTCTAGTGAAAGCTTTTATTCTACAACTGGCTACTCTCCTGAATTAGAAAAACAAGAAATTGGAGTGAGAACGAGAGCTTTCGTGACGGCTACTTCCATTTCCATTCTCAGGGAAAGCAGAACTAACGAGGTTAGTTCAAGGTTGCAATGATAATTCTTATCCTAAGTCATGAGAATACGTACATGTGCATCTAACTCGTGCACTACTTTTTACAGATATTCGATATTTCCGTTCCTACCAACAACCACCACCCAATCCAGTAACTACTGATAGAAGGACCAAAAAAGAAACCTTTCCTTCACAGCGCTCTGCAGAGCAAAACGTAAAAATGAGAAAAGAAAAATCATGACTTTTGTTAGGTCTACCGGCATGGCATGTAGACTTTCTCCCCGTCAGAAGCCTTTGACAGCCATTACCTCCGGGTTTCAGAAATCTCCTGAAGTTGAGAGTTAAAAAAATATAACGGGGCTGGTGTGGTCATCTCAAGTAAACGTCCGCCTTTTTTCTGTTTGCTGATAATGAAAGTTTAGGAGATGAGAGAGAACTGAGGAGGGAAGGAAGTGAAAAACTTTCTCCAGACATTTTAACCTTTACTTGATCAAATCAGGGATGCAAGTCAGTATTCGCTGGTGGGTGAAACGGCTGGTTCTGGTTCTGGTTCTGGCACAGTCAGTTCTTCCCTCATGAAGTACTGAGAGTCTAAGTGTCTGACCCTGGACTGGAAAGTTGTGTTGTGAGCTAATCATCATTAAAGGCAGTGCAGGATATACCTGCTCCCGTAAATGCCATAGCCATTAATATACATATTCCTAGTCAACTTCGTACTGCCATAACATAAATCTTTGATTGCGTCATTCAAGTATACCAGTAGATAGAGTAAAGTTACTCAACGAGCACAGTTTACAACTCCTAACCTTTCCCATGTTTTAAAAAAAACAAGCATTTAATTCTTTCGCCAGCTGCAAATGGAGCGACTTTAGTCCAGTACTACATGACGGCTAATACATTTAAAGATTGATATCTGCAGTACTACTGATAATTTACGACACGACGCAAAGTGGTCTATCTACATTTGCTATCAAGTTATAGCACACAACGACACTACTATAACAGTGTAGGTGTTTGATAACACCTTTTCCTGTTTTGTACTTTGTTCAAGAAAGTTTGTGTGCTATTTTACTTCTTCAGCAATGGTCTCAAGTCTCTTTCTCTGACAAGTGAAAAGTTAGTGAAGAAAAGGTTGAAGGGAAAACTTCAAAGGATATTTGCATCGAGACGGAAATGAAGTGTCTGTGCAAATGCTGGCAGGATGGGAAAATATACAAAACGATGACAGAGCAATGGATGTAGCACAAATGCAGGGCGACTGGGAGACTGGGACTGGCACTCCTTCCCTTGGATTTCCCTCCAGACAATTTTATGGTAGGTACATACATAATCCGAACATTTACATGGCGTAAATGGTGTGATGCCTGCATGAAGTTTGTTCCTTGTTCCACATGGATATGGTACTGGAAGTATACATGTACATTGGAACATTCTGCACACTCTTGAGAAATTGGGAAGAATGTACAGGGGGAGATTCAGATTTGAGATTTTAGCATGTGTGAACGTGCTCAGGAATAAATTGAGAGTCAGTGAAGTAAATGGGCAATGTAATCTTACACTACTTCCCTATATATCTATCCAAAAGACGGACTCATCTAATCTGATGGCTTTTCAAAATTGCTACTTCTATCTGGTATCTCTATGTTCTGGACCTGGATTGCTTCTATTAATAAAGAACAAGAGACCTTCAGCCTTTTATAGTTTAAGCCTGGGCTCAATTGGCCTGAAATGGAATGAAATCAATCCAAAATGACCACTCATATTATATTGAGCCGTGCTTGTTTACTCTATCTCTTCTCTGCTATCGTTCTTTTGTTTGTATTCGCACATCCCAAAGGCGGCAAGGAATTTATGAGTTATCTTCATTCTTTGCAATGAGGCCCAGTAATTACTATTTTATACGTAATATATGTAACTATTTTTTTTCTATTTTAATTTGTGTCAAATATTTTGTCCATTTAAAAAAAA
>JAQFZC010002945.1:0-20697 GCA_034695205.1 Dicyrtoma fusca
TGACTGTTTTGAAAAAGTGTTATTTACTAGTTTTGACTGTTTTGAAAAAGTGTTATTTACTAGTTTTGACTGTTTTGTAAAAGTGTTATTTACTAGTTTTGACTGTTGTGAAAAAGTTAATTGACAGAAGTAAACCTTTTCTAAAGCATTCTTTTCATGGTTCCCCAGTTGCGAATAGTTTAAACCACGTCAGACAGATCAAGCTAGCAATATTGTAAGAAAAGGCAAAACATGAAATGTAACATTTTAAAATGCGTAAAACTACACAGTACAGGATGAAATCACATGATGATATGTTTGGATTTTCAATTGCAGCAAGAGGCAAGAGCATTTTTATTCCTTCATTTTTGCAGTGCAGTGCAGTGCAGTGGTCTAGCTCCCAAGTCACCTGGACAAAAAATACGAGAACTGCCCACGTTAAACATGTTACAGCAGTGAATAATTTAGGGCGTATAATACATATTATGTATTTGGATCATACAGCATTGTGAGAAGGATTGCATAATGGCTTATCTTGTGTAGTACTTGGAAATAGCGATGCATTGGGCGTAGGCTTATGCACTGAGTACACGCTCAAAATATCATTCATTCGGGAGCTTCCATACATTGCATTGCTTCTACTGCAACTCTAAGTTTCTCCTTAAAAGCACGTGGAAAAAATCCATCCATATTATGTACGCACCTACTTTTCAAGTTGAAAGATGATTACGTTCAAGATTATTACGTTTTGGATTTTTTTTAAAAAGTGTCATGTCACGTTTTGTAACTGCTCACAATGTTATTCTCATGTCTTATTGTTTTCTAAAAAGCGTATTATCACGTTTTGCAACATTTAAAAATGGCATAATCACACTTTGCCTATGTTTGAAAAATGTATTGTCTCGTTTCACCTTTTTTAAGAAGCTTAACTTCACCTTTTAACTTTTTTTTAAAAAGCGTAATATCACGTTTTGCAACTACTCAAAAGGACAAGATCAAGCTTTGCCTTATTTATAAAAGTGCAATATCACGTTTCACCTTTTTTATAAAAGCGTAATATGAAGTTTTATCTTTTTTTTAAAAGCGTAATATCGCGTTTTGCAACTATTAAAATCATGTAATCACTTTATGGAAATTTTTAAATGATATACTCACGCTTGCCTATTTTTAAAAAGTGCAATATCATATTTTACCTTTTTTTGGAAAATTGCAGTATCACATTTTGATACTTTTCAAAATGTTAATATCACGTTTTGCCTTTTTTTAAATAATGCAATATAACATTTTGCCTTTTTAAAAAAGTGTAATATCGCGTTTTATTGCTTTCCCAAAACACGCAGGTCTTGCAATATACAGCTGGACTTGAGCAATTTAGGTTAGCTAAAGCTGGAGCTGAAATTACAATTAGGACTTAATATACAGTAAGTGAGAGTAGCGGTATGACATTCCTTTTCGTGTATCCATGCCCTCCAAATGGGAGTGAATAGGAAGGGAAGGCACTTCTGTCCACTGACGACGAAGTTGGAGATTATGTAATAAATGGAGGGTCCCTTTATTAGTGCTCCATTGAAGTCTCTGCCAGTGCAAGATGGTCGGCATGTGAATGTGTGGAGAGGGTGACTGTAAATGAGTCCAAACAATTTTCGAAACAATAAACTCATTATATGCTCTGTGACTTCTAATGCATACATGCTTGGGCAAACAATGACCTACCCACAACTCTCCGTGGCTGCGTCGCCCGTTCAGCCTTCTTCCATCTAATAACCCAAAAGGAGCTTTTGACTGTTTATCTTTCCTCCCGTCGACCAACCCGAGCCACAGCTTTCCGCCCGCTAATAACGAATACCCACCGCTGCTGCTCTCACAACTTTTAGAACCTGATACGCTCAAATATAACAAATCTTGTACGTAACAGTTCTGTATCCATTTCCACCAACAATCCATACAATAAAATATACTTACATGAGAGTCTACAAGGTCTGAAAGTCCCCTAATTCGGTTTGACTCAGGAATTGGGAACAAAAGGGAAAGGATTTGAATTGAAATGGAATGGAATGGGAGAACGCAAAAGCTACTGAACAACACTTTTTTCGAGTCAATTACCAATTAAAAACGGATTCCGGAGTCCAGTTCAGCAGACCATAAAGCAAAACTTTTAATTTGGAAACAAATGTTGATTTCCCTATTTATTCCCTTTCTCCCGCTTTCCCTTTCTCTCTCTCTCTCTCTCTCTCTCCTCTGCTTACTACTCCAAAGTCCAGTTTTCAGTCCAGTCCTTTATTTACACATTATGTAAGCTAGGAAGTTACCTAGTCAAACTTTTACGACTGGACACGTTTAGGTACATAGAGGGGAAGCTACTAGGACGACTTTCACTCGTCCGATAGGGGCTACGCAATTACTAGGTAACACAAACTACCTTGGGTGTATGAATACATTAATTTGTCACATTCTTTTAACAATTTATTTCGGGCGTAAAAAGTACTGTTAAATTCACAAGTTCTATCCAGACGGAGTCGGAGAAGTAGTATTTGAATGAACCCTACACAGAACCGCAGCCCCACAGCGGAACCATATGTGGGCTGTGAAGCAAAGGTTTGCATTGGCATTAGGCTTTGGGTCGTTTGAGTCATGTGGACTCCCGTTGTAATGTTGTTCAGCTGTGATTGTTCGAGAAGAAAACAAGTGAGTGTCCGTATAAAGAACATAAACGAGTATGTTTTATGAGAGAAAGGAGGACACACTCATGCAGGCTGCCCAGGGATGGCTTTTCCAAGCGAATCAGGGGCGTGTCCAGGAATAGTGTTTGCAAAGGATAATTAAGGGCCACCTTTTTTTAAAATTCAGTTTAAAAACCTATGTAAAATAAAGGTTTTTACCAAAATGCTTTTTTAAAAATTTGACATTAAAAAATCAACGTAACTTAGTAAAAATTCTTCTAGTACATTTTTGACTTTCTTTATAACGTAGGTGATTCGATTGTGTAAAACGGTTTTAAATAACAGTATATTGTATCACAAGGCATACTTGTCCACAGGGTGAAAGCTGGCCCTTAAAACCGCATCTGAAGTGACTTTCACCGCTTTCACCGGAGAAAGCTTTTACTACTGCTAGCCTAGGGAAGGGTCCCAGGTCGGTGAAGGAGCTTCCCTCGCGTACTTTAATTGTGAAAGCAGCTTTTGAAAACAGAGTGGAAACAAATATCTTGTCCTAAGAGATGTACTTGGAAGATAAGTACACTACTAGATAAAGCATAGCTCAAGCTCTTCTCTAGGTTTCTGCTTTCATAAAGGATTCTTCTCTTTTTTTGTTTTTTTGAGGGGGGATAAAAAGAAGTGGAGAGGGAAAGTAAAGATGAGAGATGAGGGTCATAGAGTTCTATACAAGTTTTGGAGGAAGATGAAGTGAAAGCAATCCAATTAGGCGCCGTCAAGCTGTGCAATCTAATTATGTGCTGGTGTGGTCTCGTAGCCGTGCTCTCCCAGCCACTCCATGTAATTCTACGCTCACACACACACACACACACACACACGCAACATAATTATGTACAACTGGGAGAAAGCAGCCTACCACTTTCTCTCCCCGTCCTTTCACCTCGCATCGTCCCCATACTTTCCATTTACAGAAATTGCAGTGGACACTGAGAGTGAGTGGCCACATTCCCCCCAAACTTCCCACACACTTCATCATCATCCGATCCTCCGTCACAATTCAACAGTCTCAAGTCCAATCATTGAAATCTCGACACACAAGACTCTCCAGTCCGTCGTCCCACAGCACACTTGACATCTTCCTTTTAAATCTATATTTTTGTTTGTTTCTTCTTAAATTTGTTTGTAGTGCTCTTAATTTAATTTCCTTTAAAAACTTACCTCTTTCCTTCAACGACCTTGTGCCCTGTAAATTGTAAAAAGTAAAAACGTTTCAAGTAGATAGTAAAATGTTTGTCCATACCTGATTTCCGACACGTACACGTCCACCATTCGTTGTAAGTTTGTAAGCATGAAAAAAGAAGGAAAAAAAAAGTGTGCGTTAGTTATAGAACATAGTCACGTAACATTAGAAATTATAAATTATTTCTTTTGAAAGTTTAAATGTAGCTTAGCGCCTCGTACTACGAGTGTATAAATTCATGTTTTTTATAAATTTTACAAAATAAAGTAGCATCCGTAGTGAGTAGAATATTATAGTGTAATAAAAGAGGACCGCGGAGTTGTTTCTCTCGCATTCATTTTTATGTAGGTATTATAGTTGTTGAGTCGCTCGTTGTTTCTGCCTCAAAAGAATGCTAATAACTTCCCGAGCCCCGCTCCCAGCGACACACATTTGTACAGGGAAAAAAATATTATTTATTCACTCGAAGATCCGGAGCAAAGGGAATGGTAGACGGGAGGGAGAGTTTCCCCTTTGTTCCAGTACATTGTGTCTACATAGTGAGGACTGCTGGGACGGACAGGAAAGGAAAAGTGCATGTTTATACTGAATTTTATGAATTAATGGACTATTTTTGCAATGCAATGAGAATGGAACATGGCCATGGCTATTTTCTACCCAGACAAAATTCTCGAAAATCATTACAAGTTAAAAATTCCATTTGTAGTCGTGTTGGTTTTTTTTTCTTCGAAAATCCACAATGTCACAAATTCCAATTATTGTGCGTCTAAAATACCACCAAATCCTTGCTGTCAAAAGTCCAACAGAAACACCTCTTTTCAAATTATCGACATTATTTAAACTGCCGTCATTTCATAGGTAGGCGCCCGTTTTAAAAATATGTGTATAGGTATTTAAGTTTAACCCATTCGAACCTGGGGAACCATGGAAAGAATGCTTTACAAAAGTGCTTAGTTCTATACTTGTTCAAAAAGGTCAAAACTAGTAAATAACACGTTTTTTAAAACGCTCAAAACTAGTAAATAACATTTCAAAACTGTCAAAACTAGTAAATAGCACTTTTCAAAAATGTTAAAAATAGTAAATAACATTTCAAAACTGTCAAAACTAGTAAATAGCACTTTTCAAAAATGTTAAAACTAGTAAATAACATTTCAAAACTGTCAAAACTAGTTAATAGCACTTTTTCAAAACGGTCAAAAAGCTATAAATCAGCGTTTTCAAAAACATCCCAAGTTAAATGTATTACGGTTTCGAAAAGGTTAAAAACTAAGGAATTCTTTCATCCCGGTTTGTTCAAAGGGACTGATTTAGTAATTTTAAAATCCTTTAAAATCTGTGAATGATTTGAATGTGTGGAGGGAGCAGTGGAACTACGGCTACTGCTGGAGACTGTCTGTCTGCCGTCTGTTGTCTGTGGTGGTGGAGGGGCAAAAGACAAATGGTTGGAGTGAATGGTAAAGAAGTGTGGAGATTATTTTTCTTATTTTCTTCCCTTCCATCCGCGCTCCTGGTTCTCTGTTGTTTGTTTTCCAAGTGAGAGGCTCGAGAGTCTGTTTGGTGCTCCTGTAAAGAGCCGAGAGCGTCGCCTTCCCTGGGATCCCTGAACGCCCAGTGTTTTCTTAATTACACACACACGACTCTCAAGTCGGTCCAGAGAGGAAATTTACTTGAACTTTCCGGTCTGGTGCTAGTGACATAAATCAAAGCAGCCACCCTTCAACCAGCGTAACCCTCCACACAACAAACCCACGCGAACCAAATACAGAATAGCCGGAGCATCCCGCTAAATACGTGTGGACAAGCCCACTGTGATATGAACTACGACTCGGTCCGGGTTCCAGGATTATGGAACACAAACCGTGCATGGCCTGCCAAACACCCAAAATGAAAAGGTGGAAAATGTCCTACTTGCGTATTTTGGGAAGACAAGCAAAATATTCTTTTTACATATTTTTGAAAAGGTGCAAAATGCTCAGTTTGTGTGTTTTTGAAAAGTTGCGGGATACTCTATTTACATGCTTTTGAAAAGGTGCAAAATGTTTCATTTGTATGCTTTTGAAAAGGTGCAAAATGTTTAATTTGTATGCTTTGAAAAGGTGCAAAATTTTCTTTTTACATGCTTTTGAAAAAGTGCAAAATGCTCCATTTACATGTTTTTGAAAACGTGTAAAATGTTCTATTTGCATGCTTTTGAAAAGATGCAATATGTTCTATTTACATGTTTTTGAAATGGTGAAAAATGCTCAGTTTGTGTGTTTTTGAAAAGTTTCGAGATACTCTATTTGCATGCTTTTGAAAAAATGCAAAATGTTGTATTTGTATGCTTTCAAAAAGGTGAAAAATGTTCTAATTACATGTTTTTGAAAACTTGTAAAATGTTCTACTTGCGTATTTTGGGAAGAAAAGCAAAATGTTCTTTTTACATATTTTTGAAAAGGTGCAAAATGCTCAGTTTGTGTGTTTTTGAAAAGTTTCCCGATACTCTATGTACAGGCTTTTGAAAAGGTGAAAAATGTCCTTTTTACATGTTTTTAAAAACGTATAAAATGTTCCATTTGCATGCTTTTTAAAACGTGCAACATGTTTCATGTGCACGCTTTGGAAAAAGTGCGAAATGTTCCATTTGCATGTTTTTGAAAGGTACACAACGAACTATTTAACGAACTTTTCAAATTGTAAAAAAACGTCGAAGCATAAACGCCTAGAAGCATAAAAACAAAATTTATATTTTATATTTTTAAATAAAACAATCCTCTTGCTGTTAAACACCGTTCGTGTTCAAGTATTGTTGTCCGAAATTGCAATTTTCCAGATATTTACAATTTTTGGACCGAAGCAATGCAGAATATACAATTTTGGCAAACTTTCTTTTGCTTATAATAGTCGAATATGCAACGCATCGATAAGATGGTGGAAGTATGCGTCATTTTGCTTCTTGAACCTCTGAAATTAATAAAGCTGCTACAAACAATCTAAAAATACGCACCGGATAAACTGATACTACAACACTACAATGAATCAAGTATGCTGTAAATACTGTAAAAGGTTAACCCAAGTTTTAGCCCATCTTTGTAAACATCTTTCACCTCCGCTATAAATTTCCTCTACTCATTCTTCAGCCGTTGAAAGATTCATCATGAACATTTTGTATGCCTACAAAAAATGAGAAGAAACTTTGAATTTTACAACTATGCATGCGTCCTTTCATTACACTTTACAAGAATTTTTTAAAAAAAACCTAAAACTTTGAAAGATTCTGGAAGATTCTGCTGGCGATTTTGTATGCGTAGATGCTGCAGTAGATTCTCGTTGATATTTTGCTTTCAAGATCTATAGGATAGGAAATAGATATACCTATAGACTATATACATGTAGATATATATTTAGCTTCATGATCTTTAGAATCCTAGCTCAAGATCTAGGAACGACAGACAGAGAGAGAGAGAGAGAGAGAGAGAGAGGGGAAATTCATAATTAATAAATTATCCCAAAGCTTCACTCAATTAAATGTTTAGAAAGAAAAATAGAAAATATCTTGACTCCAAACATCATCTTTGTTTACCCAAAGTGTTGGCTCACAACTTCGTGTGCCCAAAAAAAGTTTTCCTTTGACTTGTCTCATCGTTTTTGTTTAAAAAAAAGGAGCGAGCGCGTGAGGAAAAGTCCATGATTATGAACATGAAAATCATCCACATGAATTTATAGCTTTTGGTTTTTTTTATTCTTACTTTTTTTTTATTTCATTTTTTTGAAATTCAGACACACGTGTTTGAAATGGGGATCCAGACTCCTTGGCCTGTCTCAGAGGGAAGGTTGGAGCGTAAAAAGGATTGAAAAGAAAACTGAAAAGACAAACTAGAAATGAGCTTTTTTTGAGACGTGCGTACAAATATGAAGCTTTATGGTCACGTCAGGAGATAAGACGCCATTCTCCGACGACGCTCAAGAATATTATTGTAGCTTTTGAGCGGGCGGCGGTGGAGAGTGAGAGTGAGTGTCTTATTGTTTCCATACGCACTTTTTTCTCCAGTAACGGAGCAGTCTACACTTTTACCTATGTATATACATAGCTACACTCTTCATTCGACCTTGGGGCTCAGCATATTTCATAGCATGGAATCACAATTCAATTTTTGTTTAAAAACTAGCTTTTTTCCAAGTGTCATTTAGTCAGATTTTCACTTTTTAAAAAACATTGTCTATAGAACTCACTGTTTTTTCAAGCATCATTTAGGAAGCATCATAAATTTTTCACTTTTTTTTTGAACAACAGTTTTGAATGGGTTTTTGTAATATTTGAATGGAGCCTAGGAACTTGGACTGCAATCGCAATTGGAACACATAGCCCCTCATGTAATTTCTGTAAGCTCTGATCTTAAGCAACCTTCCAATGCCTTTCCCTTCCCTTTCTCTCTCCCCAGCCTTCTACTTTCTATTCTCCCACAATTCCATAAAAATCTTTTGTATGATTACAAACTTGAGCCCTGCTTTTCTCCCTTTCCCTTCCCGATCCTAGGGGGCGTCCATAAATTACGCTTGTAATTTGTATTTGCATTTTATTTTATTTTTTTACAAATATATGTATAATAGCTATAAGGACTTTGGTTAGTCTGTCTATATGGTTTGTTTTGACGTAATTTATGAACGGCCCCGCCTCATGACATTATTGCATTGCTCAGGTTTAGTGTGAAGGACGAGATATCAATGAGTTACGAGTTACAAAGGATGACGACGGAACAAAAGGCATTGTGAGTTGTTGGAATCTCAAAACTTTACCTTCTGCTCTGCTTTCCTTTTCCAAATCAGCCGAACTATCAATGTAGCATGTCAACAACTTTTTTTTCCCTTTTTTTCCCTTCTATTTTTCATTCTTTTCTAATCGCACCCAACAACTAACAACTTACTAAATATATGTATTTTCAAATATTCCGATAGCGACAGTCTGGATAAAGAAGGACTCAACTCAACCACCGAACCCAAAACCCCAAACTTCCTTTGCAATACCAAATACAAAACATGCAACTTTCTTCGTTTTTTTTCTCTTCTTTCTCCCTCTCTCAACGTCTCAACTTAACTGACAGTCCGTGTGACGACGTGACTGCCAATGAAACAAACACAAATATGTATAAATACCTGTTCCTGTACAAACCTTCAAAAATAATTGAAACTATTGCAAGGTCTTTGATTTGATTTGAACTTTAAGTTGTATTATTTAGATCCACTTGGCATCCAGCCATTATTCTAGGAGAATAGACCGTAAGTCTCCAATTAATTACCTACCTTGGTGGGCAAATTACCCTTTCAAAACTATGTATTTTCTTCTTACGCTGTACCAAATTGCTATTTTCGATTACTCTAAAAGCAAATTTTAAAAATATGTACCTACCTATGTACATAAATATAAACAAATAAATTGTGAAAGTAGATTTTAAGAATTTACTTGATTTTGAAGTATAATTGGAGAGTTACGGTGTGCGCCTATTTCTCCAGTCTACCCTTTTATCAACAGATTACATAAACGTTAGTAAAATAAACCAAAGAAGCAATTAAAATATAAATTAAAGTCGTAGTTGTAGCTGTAAATGGGGGGAAAGCCAAGGAAGAATGGCGGCGTGGGATTCAATCATTGAATAAAAATAGAAACTTAATGTTGAAAACAATTCTGTGATATTATGCAACTGAATGTTTCGTAAGGAGAGGGTTAAGATGCAAAACAAGACGTACACTGTATTTTACTATGGTTTGTAGTTTGAGACAGTTCATTTTTCAAAGGAATGGTGTAAATAGATTCATCTGCACCTTTTCAACAACTTTTAAATAGGACATTTTTAATCTTTTCGGAAATACATACATGACATTTTCAAAAACGTGCGGTTATGAGTTTTCACCCCTTCAAAAACATTTAAATATGGCATTTTGCACCTTTTGGAAATCATGTAAGTAGAAAGTTTTGCACCTTTTCAAAATCATGCAAATATAACATTTTGCACCTTTTCAAAATCATGCAAATATAACATTTTGCACCTTTTTAAAATCATGACAATAGAATATTTTGCACTTTTTCAAACAACATACAGTTATAATCAGCTGCAGCTTTTCAAAAACCTTCCAAATATGGCTTTTTGCACCTTTTCTGAAACATGGAGTGACGACAGTTTGCATTTTTTCAAAAATTTATAAATACAACAGTTTATACTTTTTGAGAAACCTGGAATTATCACACTTTGCACCCTTTCAAAAACGTGTACATCTCCATAAGAAGAACATTTTGCCCTGTTTGCTCCAATCGGCCCCCACCTTCTTTCGTCGTAAACGTCTTTGGATTTGACCGCTTTTGCTTCGTAACCCCTGATTTGTACGGATGCTTCTTCTTCCACTCTTTGGCCTGGTAGCTCGTGTAATTTTGATTGCATTATAGGATGAGAGTGCAGTTTGAGTGAATTAGTGACAGGTAGTGCAGTTGAGTCGACGGACGAGGTTGTTCGATGCCGAGGAAAGGTGACGGGGAGCAATATTGAATTTTGTTGAGATGGAAATGCCTGTCAAAGGTGGGGATTGTGGAGGCCCTTCGTGGTGAATACAAAGCACGTGCGATACTCGCAGAGCCTCGTCCCTCTGCACAGGCAGGTCCACCGATAGGCATATCACCACGGACACCCATCACCGCCACTGAGCTCCTTCAATTATTGCTTAGCACCCAGAAAACCAAGCCAAGCTCGCCCTGTCATGATTGACATGATCCGGACGTGAAGAATTCAAGGGGAAATATCCACGTGAAGTACCGCCAACGCTCTCCAAGTAATCGACACTCTATAGTCCGCCATATACACTTTATTTCCCTTATTTATTTCCCTACGGCTGTACTACATAAGATGCGTAATATGCTCGTCTGCCTCAGATGCATATCGTTCCTCAAGTAGAATTGTGGCTACAGTCCAGTTTCCGCTTACAACCACTCTCACGCGTCCAGCATCCCCTTAACCTCATTTTGAAGAACGAATTTCTAAGAGAACAATCAACTTTAGATTTGTGTGCCTATAGAAAGTATGAGTACTGAATACCAGGTGCAATATTTAAAAAAGGGTAAATGTCAGATTACCTTTTTCTTTAAAAAGTGTGAATAGTAGTCTTACTGATTTATAATGTATATACCTATAGTGGTTTTACTATTTTAAAAAGTGTAAATATCAGATTAATCGTTTTTTTAAGTGTAAATAGCAACTTCACTGTTTGTTCAAAAAGTGTAAATATCAGATTAATCGTTTTTTCAAAAAGTGTAAATAGCAACTTTACTGTTTTTTCAAAAAGTGTAAATAGCAACTTTACTGTTTTTTCAAAAAGCGTAAATAGCAACTTTACTGTTTTTTCAAAAAGTGTAAAAAGCAACTTTACTGTTTTTTTTAAATGTAAATAGCAGTTCTAGTGGTTCTTCAAAAGGGATATTTTGCTAATTTTTGAAAATTGTAATTCACAGTATTGCTACTTTCGACAAAATGTAAATCGCAGTTTAGCTCGGAAAAAGTTAATAAAAAAGTAAGGTAAACCTTGTTACCTTTTTAACTAGCTATAATTATACCTAAATTGCACATTTTTGAAAGCGCAATGATAGGGCAAATAGCGGTTTTATTAGGTTTTGAAAAAAGTAAAAGTGGCATTTTAACTTGATATAAACGGAGGTAAACAGTCTGTGGGATTAAAATCCAAATCAACGTAAGGAAGCTGAATTGATGTTGGATTGTTTCAGAAGAATGCTTTACACGGGGACTGGACTTGCCCGCAATGCTTCTTCACCCACGATATATAGATTCCTGTATGTCCGGTACACGCAGAGGGACGGATGGGAAAAAAGGCAAACGGGCATCTCTGTACAGAGGAAAGATTAGCGACGGAGCTAAACGTGGAGCAGTGCAGTGGACATGGGATGCTGATAAAAATAAATAAAAATAAATAAAAGGCGAGCAGATCATATAATTGAAGACGACAGGGCTTGAACGTGAGAATTCTCATTCATTCCTTCCATCTTCGGGGTCGTGCATACTTGACTGACACGTTTACAAGCGAGGGGGGGGGGTGAGGGGAGAGTGGTGTTTAATCATCATTTAAGCTGCATCATTAAAAAATGGGAAACTTAAAATTAAGGAAGGGTAGTGATGTTCAAAATTTTCGAAAAATGCATACGTCCTTTATGCGCAGCCCCTTTTCAGACCTTTTCTTACCATCATCCAACTCTTAGACTCGGGGTACTTTCACTTATCACATCAATTAACAAAAATTTGCTCCAGATTAAAGTACTACTTACTACTTTGGATCAAACCTTTTCGGTCGATCCGGTTGTACAGAGACAAAAACAGTAGACCACTTACTTAAAATTATCAAAGCAGACTTGGAAATTCTACATTAAGTTGAATGTGATGTATTCCATAAGTAACATGATACATGGAAGATCGTCCGTGTTGTTTCAGACGGTGGCTTGTACCCACGTCAGCATAAATATTAATAACTAAAATTAGTGGAATTGGATATTCAGAGACGAGAGAGAGAGAGAGAAGTTGTTGAAAATAAGAATAAACCACGGAAACCCAAGTTGTGTGTTCTCTCCAAGTCTTTCTTTGACGCATTTTCGATTTTTTTTTCGCCGTCGTCCAAAGAGAGTGCAACCACCAGCACGACCACCACTGACTTGAATTCATCAAATGTCAGTCTAAAATATTCAGACTGCAGACTCAGTGCAGCAACTTAATCAGGAATTCCAACATATTCTAATGAGAATATCATCATCATTATATTTTCATGTTGCATTTTGATAACGCAGCAAAAGAGGGTGAAACCAGAGCTGCTTTTAAGACAGTGCCGTGCTGTAGCCTTGCCAACACTGCTACACTCCAACGCTGACTGTGGCTTTTTCCTTCCATTTGAGTTTGGTTGATTCTTTTTTTTTTCTCCTCTCTTTTTCTTTTTTCTCTGCAGGTGCATAATGTGTGTTGGGAAGGTAATTGAATGGGTGCTGAATAATTCATTGGGATGCTCCTTCCTTCTCCACTCTTGTGAATAAATATCCACTTTGATTCATCATCTCAACTCCAACCATTACACGGACTTTAAACTCGCATCCAGAACTGCCACCCAACATTCCAAGGAGGAAATAAGATATCTCACACTCCCAATTATCATTCTCACACAAACCAACAACACTCACCAACCAAAACTATGACCATGGGCTTCTCTCAGTTCTGATGTCTGTCGGATGTCCTATCGTTAAAATAACTTGCTCTCAATATCCGTAATATATTTTTCCCCTCATCTTCTAATTTGAAACTATCATGTTTGGACACTTTCTAAGAAATCAGAATCATCGTCTACTGGTATGTGTAGGTGCCCATACTTACTTGTTAGAAGTTTCGTTGTAAATTTTTATTTTTTGCCAATCGATGATGCTGACAATTAACAGCCTTGTTGTTTTACTGTCCGTTTACAACTTTTTTTCAAAAATTTTGACTTTTAATTATTTTTACTGCAGACCAACTTCGTCCTTTGACTGTTTTTAAAACACTCATTTTATGTTTTAAGTGCTTTTGAAGAATTTATAGTACTGTTTTATACCTTGTAAAACCGTCAATTTAATTTTTAAAGTCATTAGAATAACGTCAAAGTCTAATATTGGGCTTTGCAAAAACTGTAACTCAACTTTTTGACCCTTTTGCAATAGTCTAATTTCATCTTTGACTATTCTGAAACCCAATATTTTGTTTTTTGTATAGTTTTGAAAGCATTATTAAAACCTTGTTTTAGGCTCTGTAAAAGCGCTAATTAGTACATGCGTATTAATGTTATAAACTTATTTGCACTCTGCAAAGCCCTTTTAGTTGTCTCTTTTTAAAACCGGACTAGTTTTAAAAACGTTGAAACCTTACGTTGCACTGTTTACAAACGTTAATTCTATGTTTTGCCTCATTTTAAAATAATTGAAATTAACAACTTGACTGATTCCAAATCGTTACTTTCATATTTTGACTACTCTCGAAGACGTAAAGGTAAAAGTATAAAAAAGTTATTTTCCTCGTTTGACTCATTTTGAAATCTTGTATTGGACTTGTAAAACAAGTTAATTCCATGTTTTATCTCTTTAAAACATTGCAAGTTGATAACATGACTTTGTAAATGGTTAATTTTAGTTTCTGAACATTCTAAAAGCATAAAAATGTTCAAAAACAATCCATTATTTGTTATCCTTTAAGTAAAAACATAAATTCCAAGTTGCTAATCCTTTTAAGGGGAGTGTTTAGACTTGAAATTTAATTATTTTTTTTAAAGGATTACACGTTTTAGTTTCCATGAAAAGCTTGTCAAGGAATATTTATGGATTTTTCAAAAGTTGCAAAAATAGAATTTTTCGACCGCATCACCCCATGATATTTGCAAGGCCCTTCGGCCAGCACTAGTAAGACTGCTGAGGCGTGGATTTTTACGAAAGTATGAAGATCTCTCTATGGGTGTTTTATTGCATGGAGTTGGTGGCAGTAAATAATTTAAATTATACTTTTATAACCTATTTTAATGTGTCCTCGTTTGCCCTTGGGTTATAAGTGCTGACTAGACGTACATTGTCCATGGAAATTAAAATGGCCACTCGCTCGCACGCTCCCCGGACGAACAAGAAGAAAAGTAAAAATATTTGGCTCCTTTTTTGTCCCTCATTTATCTTGTCTTGGGTAATGGGAGGAAGGAAGTGAGAAATAAATAAATAGATGGAACTTTTAATCGACAGGATATTGCATGTGCTCTGTCTTGAGAGTTGTTGGGCGGTAGTTGGGCGCTTCTGCTCCTTCAGTCCCGTTTACCACCACGAGCAAAAAGATGCGAATGGGAATAAGATTGCGAATTTTCCATTCAAAGGGAAAGCAGCCTGCCTCTGCTCTGCCTTGGATGGCAGAGAAGAACTAGAACTCGTTGGAATATGCATATGGATAAGTGAAAGTATCTTGAACCTAGATTAAGGAACAAAATGAGATATTCGGACAATTACAAAATTTCGCTGTCAAAAAGGGCACTCTGGGTTTCAACATAATATTTTTCTTTTGAAAAGTTTCATAAGGTTTTACATTAGGTTCTACCTACTTTTCAAACGCATGGCCATCAAGTTCTATTTTAAATATTATGCTAGTGAGAATAAATGGTCTTTTGTACATTTGCTTTGTATAAAAAGGAGCATATAAGGATTTTCTGCACATGGTTATGAAATAGCAATAATTATTGGTCTATCTAGATGTTTATGAAATGGTGAAACATATCGTATTTACTTATTTGCTTTTGAAACGGTTCAAAATATCTTTTTACATGTTTTTGAAAATGTGAAAAATGTCCTGTTTACATGTTTTTGAAAAGTGAAATTATCATAAATGTATGTTTTTTAAAAGGTGAAATTATCATAAATGTATGTTTTTGAAAAAGTGAAATTATCATAAATGTATGTTTTTGAAAAAGTGAAATTATCATAAATGTATGTTTTTGAAAAAGTGAAATTATCAAAAATGTATGTTTTTGAAGAGGTGCAAAATGTCCTATTTACATGCTTTGGAAAATGTGGAAAATGTTATACTTGCATGTTTTTTGAATGAATGCAAAATATTCTTCTTACAGGCTTTTAAAATTGTGCAAAATATTAGATTTGCACATTTTTGTCTTTGACAATAATTACTAAATAAATTAATCAATGACGTCTGAAATAATGGGAAAACTCCTAATTCCTAATGACTCAAACTTTCACTAAGTTTGTACTACAAACATTTCCTTTTTGTAAAGTTTGTATTCCTTGTATCTTTTTTCAATGTCCTTAAATAGGTTTACACTGTAGACTTTAAAATTGCATTGGCGGAGGAAGGTTCTAGGTTCGATGATGGGCCAGTGCAGGTCCTTTTGCGTCTTCACCCGGCCAGGATGTATGGGATGTAGACAGAGTGGAGGGCAGTTATGTACGAGGCTGGGGCGGAAGGGAAGAATGCATAATCAATTGGAGAGCTGATAAAGCTCTATTTTCCCTTCTATCTCCCATCTACACTCTCACGTGCACTGGCGGAGTTGGAATTCTTATTACGTGTTATTCTAGCTTAATGGATCTCATGCTAATGTTGTTTCTCTCCCTTTTTTCATGGGTGGAGTCTCTCAGGCCTCTCATCCACCTTCAGCCGCCATCCCAACACACACTCACACACACACACACAACTTAAAAGCGCCACAGTCACTCCAGCCTTTATCTTTTACAGTTACCTTTCACGCACACACACACTCCACTTCTCTCAAACTCAGCCCTGAAGAAGCGAAAAGCCATTTTTTCATCTTAATAGCACACTACTGAGACGAACACAATTGGAAAATTTGAAATGCGTCCTTTTGCCGCCTGTTTATAATCGAGTCCTGAGCCAGAGAGTGAAAGTTTTATGGGAGAAAGGAGCCTCTGCCGCCCACACTCTCTCGCGAAATATAGTAATTTTAATTATTCCAATTGCCCCTGTCCCTCCGGCTATTTCACAGAGGAAGGGAATCGCTCTTGATGGGTGTGAAGAGACAAAAGGAAACTAATTTTTTAATTCAATAGACTCCACCGGAGGCCCCACTCTTCACCACTTACACCCGGGAACAAAAGGAGAGTCTTTCAGAGTCAGTCTGAGGAAGACGAGGAGGAGAACTGTAGATCCAGCACTTAATAATTTAATTGGAAACTTTAGAGGGCAATTTGAAGGATCTTTATCACGCCAAAATGATTATCAATCCATCCATCCATCTATGTGCCGTATCAGTAGACAATCTAGATGCCTAAGCTTCTTTACTGCACACTTAAGATGAAGATCGCCTAGATTTTTCTTTCTTTTTGAGATTAAAGTTGTGTACATGATAATATAAAATCAATACTTGTTCCATTACAAAAACTTGAGGAAATTATATTAATTTTGAGTAGAATGAGAAACAATGTTGAGTCTCCCTGTGTGCTGTGCTCTGTGTGTGTGTGTGTGTGTGTGTGCGCGCGGAGAAGTTAGCGGAAGGTAAATTGTGAAATTCTGTGGAGAGCTCTGTCTTGCACAGTCACTTTATCCCTTTACTCTCTCTCTCTCTCTCAAAAGTTAAAACAAAAAAAATCTAAAGTTTCCACTCTCGCCTCCTCAAGTTTTACTTGGCAAAAGAAGGAGACATGAATATAATTATACTTTCTACTTTCTACCGTATGGCCTTTCACTGTATGTATTAATATTTCCCATGATCGTGGAAATTGTACTACAAGACCCACCACGGAGTTCTTGAGACAGTTGTAAGGGCTCTGGCAAATATTACATTAAAAGGTTCACAATTTTTAATGAATGAGCTGTGAAATTTGAATTACTTGTTTTTTGACCAATCAATTTTTTATCAAGAATTTTTGAAATTTTTAATTGCCAAAAAATTCTTTGAATCGTTCAAAAATGTAATAAAGACCGAGCTGCTGAATACTTGTCACATGAATGCTTTGTTTTTTGTGTGTAATAATTGAGTGGTCCCGGATTGGACGTATAGAATAATGGAATGAGTGAGTACAAGTCAAAAGTTTACCGTGCATGGCTGACTGGTCTGGCAGTGCGGCTTCTTCTCTAAGCTCTCTTCTCAGTTTTTCTTATAAAATATGCAAAAAATTAAATTACGTATGCATTTGCTACCGGCTAAGTACATTGTGAGCCGCGAAGCGCAGTCCTTTCCCCACCCTACGTACCTCCCTGCTTTCCCTTTACGCACTCTGAACTGAGGAATACAAAATTAACGTGTCTCTTCCTTGGCCTTTGTCATTAATCACACAGGAAGTGAAAGTTCTTGTGGTGTACACTCTCATTCAATTTCACATTTCCACTTTCAACTCTCAGCCTACACAGAAATATACACGCTAAAAATAAAGTACAATTACACTTCTGTCCGTTAAATTTGGAATCTACAAGTCTCCAAGTAATTTCAGCTTGAATATCGTTGCCACCGGAATATATGATAACGGCGTAGTTTATGCAAATATTAAGTGCATTTGCGTACTAACCCAGTTGTGTGCTTTAAGTCTACCCATAAATATGTAATTAGGGCATTTTACATCTTTTAATAACAATGGGATTAAGGGATCACTCGCTTTTACAAAAACATGTGAGCATGACATTTTTATTTTTTAGTGCATTTTCCACCTATTTAGAAGAATATAAATAGAAAATGTTGCCTTTTTTCAAAAGTTGTAAATAGGACATTTTGCACTAAGTCAAGTCAGATTTGTAAACCGTCCTTTTGTTTCTTAATAAAAACCCGTAAAATTAATTGCACCTTTATATGGAAACGGCGTGTCAAAGCTTCAACAACCTTGTTTTGTGCATTTTCAAAATAAACAGTTCTCTCATCTTTAATTTTGTATTTGTTACAAAGGAAACACAGGTTAAGATTCTTGTAGCCGGATATAACTATAACCTTAGTAGTTTGGAAGATTGAGATAGTCTATTTTGCGTTTTCAGAAACGATATAATATGCATAGCCAGTTAAAAGGGCTAACTCTATGCCCTCAATTGGAATATCGATGAAAAGAATAGGATTTTAATATAATTGTCGATACTATCTTTAGAGACGACCTCAAAACCTGGATTTTTATTTGAAAATTGTGAAGTGCCTCAAAGTTTGTTAAGCCCCAGAAATGATGGGCTCTAAAAGAAAAAAAGTAAAGCCCTTCGCACTCACTCTCATGAATACTGAGTACGGAAGTAGAACAAGGGAAGGATGAGAATTAAATGAGGGGACTGGGCCTATTAGAGACATTAGTTTGCTTGCGTTTGGGATGGAATTCCAATGTTGTAATGTAATAAAGGAAAATATTAAAATATGTGGAAATACGCTAAAACGTTGTCCAAGTGGTAGCAGACGGAAAAGTTTCTTCAAATTTCCACTCGCTCAAGAAAATCTGCTGTGCTAGAGGACAGAAAAAGTGAGAGAGAGAGAAAGTAAGAAGAGAAAGTGGGAGAGAAAGTGAGAGTGGGAAAGTGTGAGGAGATGAAGAAATAAAAAAAATGGTCAATTTATCATAATGCATAGGTTAAGGCCCCATAGAACTTTATGACTGGGTAGATGAGGTAGAAAATCCAAATGCAGAGATTTTTATTCAAAAATGCATATTTTATGTGTTTCACTTCCATTATGACCAGCCCCATTCACCACATTTCGACAGCTAGTATTGCAATCTCTCTCCTTCCGCTCAACTCACAGTCGCCTCTTCCACTCAAAATACCTCAATCCCAAATATTCCATCATATTTCCCTTTTTTTAAAAAATTTCCCTTCACTCCTTTCATCACAGAGAATTGGAAGAGAAAGGACAGCTTACGGGGCCCTTCATTTATTACGTCGACAAGTTTTTAAAGCAGCTTTCCCTTTCCTACTTTCCCACTCGCTTTCACCACTCCTGCCTCAGTACATCCAATATTTTGGAATACTCATGGGTGTGCAGTAAAGTATTCCGGCTTATCTCTTTAAACTACTGTCAATTATTTTTCTAATCAGCTAAAGTTTTAAATAAGAATAAACACTTTAACCCATTTTTTAAAAATTATTTTTAGCATCAATAAAAACATTTTCCTAAACTATTTGTTTTTAATGCCAGTTTTTTATAAACACGCTCTACTAAGGTCAAGTTTTTTATGTACTAATTTATTATGTTTTCTCTAATGTCAGTTTTAATAAAAATACATTTCTTCAATATTGATTTTTCAACAACATTTTTTTAAAACTCCTTTATTTATAAGGTAGCTTTTTAAAATTGGCTGTTTATAAAAACTTTTTTTATTTATGAATTTACTGAAAACCACTGAAATTGCCTTTTTCTAAAAGGTGTTTTTAGATTTGTAGATTTATAATTTATTTAAAATGTAGATTTTGATACAATCAAAAATTCTTCTTGGACTTGCCGTTAACTTAGAGATTCCAGTATGGACAGAACAGTGCTTTCTCCCGTCTAAGTTGTGTGGCAATATATGGGAGAGCCCATAAAGAAGGACAAGAAGGCCTTGCAATTTGCAATGCAGTTCAAAGCTTTGGGCAGACATTCCCGTATCATTCAATGCACCCGAATCCCTGCAAAAGACGAGGGCAGAAGAAAGAAAAGAGATACAAGGGGAAAAGTGGAGTGGAGCTCCGTTGCTATTTTTATTTCGATTTCACACGAAACGACTTCAATGGACTCTTAGAGGAGGGAAGAGAAAGGAGAAAGTCGCAGCCGTTGGGAGTGAAAGTCAAAAGAAAGTAGAAAATAGAAGACAGCACACCAAATAGACACCAGTCACTGCATCCACAAAAGGTTTTTATTTTTTATTTTCACACACACACACATACTCACTTTCCCTTTCCTTCACTAGTCCTTTGCCATTCAAATGCAGGGCAAAAAAAAGAGTTTAGTAATCCTTTGACTACTACCGTCAGCTTTCCTTTCATTCCCATCCTTACGCAGATATACTTTTTACCATTCGGATCTCTGCTCTTCTTTGCAGGGGTTAAGATGCAAAATGGCGCAAATCCCATGCAGAGTGGCAATACTGACTTGGGATATCCCTGGCTTCAGATTCATTATTAGATGGAACATTTGATAGTTTTCTAAAAGAAAAGATTTAAAATACATTGCACCGTTTGTCCCACAAAAAACGAAAATAGTGCAGCTTTGGATCTTTTGCACCTTTTCAAAGCACGTAAATAGTACATTTTGCACCTTTTTAAAAGCACGTAAATAGTACATTTTGCACCTTTTTAAAAGCACGTAAATAGTACATTTTGCACCTTTTTAAAAGCACGT
>JAQFZC010002946.1:0-20694 GCA_034695205.1 Dicyrtoma fusca
TGAATAATACGCGGGTCTCTATTAATGCGCGGGTCTCTAATTGTACGCGGGGGTCCGAGGGGCTGAATGGAATAGTATGAATAGTTCTATTAGAGGATTTACGGTACATTTGCAAGTTGTTAGACTGCAATTTTTTTTTCGCTACAGCATACCACAGTTAGCACACACAATACAATACACTGGCCTTGCTATAGCAAATTCGCAAATCGCAATGTTTCTTCAACCATCAGACTTGCTAATGAAAGGAGCCTACTAGTACATACTTAAGAAGGTAGTACCTAAGGAAATAGCGCCCGAGGGATTTTTTTTGTTTGCCTCTCAATCAATCTCAACTCTCTACGCTGCACATGTGAACATGATTTTGATTTTTTCAGTAAATATGTATTATAATTATTATTACACCTGCGAGGAAGCACAATTAAACGTGCAACCAATAACACCACACTGTTTAAAAATTAAATGCAGCTATCTGAATTGTATTCTTGAACAAGTCTGAAATCAAAAAGGAATAACTGCAGAACTGTAGACTGCTGTGCCGTCGAGTATAAATAGGTGGTAGGCATGCTTCCTTATTCCTTATGGGTCGAGGTTCCATTTAAATTGGTAGGTAATTGTAATTGTGTCAAAACACAAACTTCGAAGAAGCAGAATTTCAAACTTGGGTTTTTGAAGACATTGATTTTGATTTTGAGTGACAGTAATAAATTAGCCATTTAATTGAATTTGAAAGACCAAACCACCGCGTACTGCCAACTGCGGTGAATCACATTAAGCTAACAAAGAAAAATCGACTAGACACATAAAAATGTGGCTTACAACAATAATGCACATATTTTTACTGATTAATTGTAGTTTGGAGTAGCAACTAGTCCCACTTTTTTGTTTGTAATGTTACATGAATGGAAATTGCAAAGACAAAATTAAAATTAAAACTGTACTGCCCACTCAAGAGCAAAAGAAGTGTCATCGCTTAGTAAAATAATAAATATCGCATCCCCCGTGTCCCGTCCAAGATGATGATACTGTCATTAAAGGTTGAATGGCTCCAAAAATAAATCTACGGTCTACGCACCAACGCACTCAAGTGATTTCTTTAACTGTTCCTTCTCACATCTCCGAACTTTGTATGAATGAGAGACAATTATGTACGAGATCTAAACCAGCACAAGATGAATTCAAGAATTCAACGGTAAATCCCAAATTATAATTATCGGTGACAGACTGTAGACTGTAGTGTAGACACCGCATCGTTGTTTCTTGAAGTAAAAAAAAGTTCTTTATTAGTTCTCTTTTTGGTGGCTTCAATTTATTTATTCTTTTTGTCACGTCATTCCTCTTTATACTAAAAATTCTTTAGCTACTGTTTGTTCCGACAAAAACCTCTAACTAGTAAGGAAGTACCCACTACCCACATACCCACTTTTAGCATAATAAATAGACACTAGTTAATTGTAATCGGTAATCAGAACTGGCATCGGCATCTTTTGTTCGATGTATGTTGAATATTGTTGAATAGTTACCTAATTATTCTCTATTTTGTACCGAGAGACAGAGATTGAGCCCGTTTCCCATTTTCCATGGGATTCCATCGTGTCCTTAATGAATTTGTTGGTCTTGGTACACCTATCTCCATGAAGGGAACACAATAAAACACAATTTAATACAACGAATAAAATTTATATCTAACCTTCAGGTGTTATATTTATATCGTATCATTTATGCACCCAGTTTAATTACCTGCAAATTAGCTCTTATAATTTCATATATCAGTAATAAATCAGCACAATCATAAATTGTACAGACCTACGTGTTAAGGATAAAGGACGATAAGGATCGCTTTTTTTCTTTTACAGTTTACTACAGGCTACAGGTAGACTGGTTGTTGTTGCTGGTAGACTAGGTCACATCTTAATTTTACGCACAATGCATAAAAAACAAAAAACAACAAAGAAAATATTAATTATTGAACTTTGAATGCATCTTTATTAATTATTAAAGTACCTACTACCTGCTGTAACTTCTGTTGGCCACCTGGGCCTTGCCTCCTGCCCCCAAACCCAAAGCAAAGTCATAACCAAAACATAGCAAACATTTCGTAGAAGTCTTAACGCATATCAACTTTACATTCTCTTTTAAGTGACCACGCTGTCTTTGATTTGATGATAATGACGACGATGTGATTACAAAAGAGCAATGTTGAATGTGTGTGTGTACTAATATGCGTAAGTTGAGGGAACCAAAAGCCTCCTTCTTACACTCTTACTTATCTAATAGGCTTGGGAGTTAACAGACATCGTAAAAAAGCCGTCTAAACAGTATGGCCATCATTAAGGTAAAGGGTTTCACACAGTCAACATGGTAATGGCAAACTGAATAGTGAGATTCGCACACTTTACAAAAAAAATACAGCATTTATTATCTAATTGTAAGTTAAAACTGTTTTAATTCTGCCAGTAATCTGCACTACCGAATTAATAGTAAGTTAAACTAGAACTAGTGTTCAAGCTAGTTAGTTAATCAACTTTTTCAAAAATAAAAAAAAACAAAAATCCAGCCGAACTTAAAACTGTTTCAAGATTAAAGCAGAAAAACGTTTCACGGTTTGACGTTCAACGTTAGTTTTTTGTTTTCGCTTTTGTGGGCAACAGGTGACAGGCAACAGTTGACGGTGGCCTTCGTTTCATTGCAACAGTGACAGTTGCCAGTCAACATGTGAATTTTGGGTGACAAATCCTACAGCACCGGTTCAGCACTAACACAAAGGACAGTCAACGGTTGACAGTTGACAGTAAACTGTAATTGAATACGTAATTAATTAATTTATTTAATCTAGTTTTGTGAAAGCGATAGTTGTTAGTCACAATGACTTTAATTAGTCTACGAATGAGCCCCTTGGCGATGGGGATCATGCAAGCTTTTTTAGCTGGCGGTTTAGCGGTTCTACCCGTCTTGATTGTGGAGTACTCCCTCTTGGATGAAATTCAGGATCGGTTTACTAGAGTTGAACAAAATGAAGGGTATGAGTTCATAGTAGGTAAGACCATTGTTGTTTTTATAATTATATAATTTTAAAAAATTAGAAATAATAATTACAAAAATGTTGAATGTATTAAATTTATTATTATTACTAACAACTAGCAACCGTCTGACCTACAACCTGCGTAGGTATTTTAAAAGTCGGGTCGGCCTACTAAAATATGTATTATTGAATATGTTTTTATTTGGTGGTAATTTAGTTGGAGCGGGCACTACCGGTTCCGTGATTGCGAACCGACTCTCTGAGAATTACCGGGTTTTACTTTTGGAGGCTGGTGGGGAGCCAAATCCGTTGCAGGCCGTTCCGGGAGCGGCTGGGATATTTGCTAATATCCCTTCATTGGACTGGAGATTTTTAACGGTGCCACAAACACAATCTTGTTTGTCACTACAACAGCAGGTCAGTGTGTGAATTTAGTCAAGTGTATAAATTCGTAATTATTTAAATACAAAAAGATGTTTTTTAAGTTACTTAATCATAATCATTATCATATTCTGTACTGTCAACTGTGCTTTTAAGCGCGTAGTAGTAGATGTTAGATGTTGTAAATTGTAGGTACGTTTAACAAATCTGTAATCTGTACGCAACTTTTGACTTTTGTTTTCGTTTGCATTAGCTGAAGTGGTCAAACTACATAGTAGAAGTGAATTGTGATTCGAAATATTGTAATGTTGAACGTACTTTCGCCATGCTTGCATTCGTAATTTAGTTAGTACAGATTTTATGTGTGCAAAAAAAAAATCAGTAGTTAAATTACCATTATTTGTACCAGAAATTATAAATTTCCATTATTTCTTAATCCTTCTAGAGAAGTCTGTGGCCTCGTGGTAAGGGCTTAGGTGGGACGAGCAATCTTAATTTTATGGCTTATATTCGGGGACATCCTTTGGACTATGATAATTGGGCACATATGACTGGAGATGAGCGATGGAACTATCAAAATCTTTTACCGTATTTTTTAAGGTCGGAAAACTACGTTGGACCCGATGACAGTAAGTTGCAGACATAATTACCTATTAAAATTTAATTAATTATGTTTACTTATATTTTGCCATGTTATTTGGCCCTATTACTGATATTTTTAGAAATCCCCAGTGCAGTGTTTTGGATGCTCAACTAAGAATTTAGCTTATTAAAATTTGAAACTAAAACAACAAATAATAAAATATCTATATTTTAAGGCAGCTATCATGGTCATGGGGGTGAACTGAACATTGAGCCTGATACATTCAGTCCGCTGTCTAGGTATTTCTTGGATGCTGCGTCTGAAATGGGCTACTCAAGAGTTGATTTGAACGCTCCGTACCAAGAAGGTAGGTATTTATTTTTAAATGTTGTCCTTTTACATAATGTATTGTATTTAAAGGTTAACAAAAGAGCTACAGTAATAAATAAACTTAAATCGTATTGACAGGCTTTTCAGAGTTTTCGTTCACTAAGAAAAATGGTAGGAGATGGGGCTCTTACCAAGCCTTCCTTCAACCCATAAGAAAGTCCCGAAGGAATCTTACCGTTAGAAAATATTCTCTCGTGACAAAAGTATGAAATTACTACCATTTAATTAAAAATTAATTAAATAATGTACCAGTACTTTGCATTTATTTTCTGATCATTCTTTATAATCTTTTCCGTCGAATTGTTTCAAATTATTTTACTTATGCTTCTTTCCAAGGTTCTTATAAAAGGATCAAATAATCTTGCCTATGGAGTTGAGTACGAGCATCATGGGGTTCGCTACATTGCCAATGCTTACAAGGAAGTTATATTAAGTGCTGGTACAGTTAATTCACCCAAAATTCTGATGCAGTCTGGACTCGGACCGGAGAAGCACTTGCATTCAGTTGATGTAATACATATTTTGACAAAATAATATTTAAATCTCTTATTAGTTATTAAGTATTACTGCATAAATGACTAACAAAAAATTGATTACACGAGATTTGTATGACCCTCTAGATCCATCCACTGGTGAACCTACCCGGCGTGGGTCAAAATCTGCAAGATCATATAATTGGATTCACGGGCCCCTTCACAATCGACGAGCCTTTAACATTTTTGCTGGATCGAGACTCATCCCCATCCCACTTGCTAAACTTCCTTCAACACGGGGGTGGTCCATTGAGTGCGTCAGGTGTACAAGCTTGTGGCTTAATTGAGTCCAATCACTCAAAGAGTAGCCGCCCACCGTCTCAACCAGAAGAGTCCATATGGCCTGACATGCAGCTCCTACTGTTCGGCATCCCAATTCATAGACAGGGTGTCCCTTTGTTCGCTTCCCTATTTAACCTTCGACATGACATCGCTGAGGAGTACTATGGTCCGGTAGCAGGGAAGGACTCATTTCACATCATGTCCATCGTGGCTCGACCCAAATCCCGTGGACAAATCCAACTTGCGAGTAAATACCCCCATCAGCCGCCACTAATTGATCCAAATTATTTAGCGGAAGAGGATGACGTGACAATAATTGTCGAAGGGATAAAGAAGGCCCTTTACATGGTTGAGAATACATCTGCCTTTCAATCGATTGGAGCTCGGCTGAGCCCCACTCCCTTCCCAACATGTACTCATCTCGAGTACAGGAGTGATGCCTACTGGGAGTGCTACATTCGACAGTACACACTCAGTGTCTATCATCCGGCTGGAACGTGCTCCATGGGGAAACTTGGGGATTCGTCTGCCGTCGTTGACTCAACTTTGAAAGTGTTTGGAACGGAAAGATTACGAGTTATCGATGCATCCGTGATGCCGCAAATTATTTCCAGTAATATCCAAGCGGCATGCTTGGCCATCGGAGAGAGAGGGGCTCAGTTCATTAAGGATGACTGGGATAACCAGGGCTAGTAAAAACCTCCTACTGAGACTTGTATCAATGTCAACCATACAAACTTTTATTTTTGTAACTACCAAGTATTTTTGTTCAAGAATGCAAAATATAGAATTACCTATACTGTATAAATGTAGTATTAGTATTAGTAATGAATGTGAAAAAAAATGTATTTATTGGAGTGTAACTTTGTTTTGTATGGAAAATAATTGCTTGTTAACTCACACGTTAAATAATAAATTGCTATATAGCTTATTTATCTAATTACTACATGCCTATGTTAACTTTGGATTTCGGTTAAAAGTTAAAGTACCTAGTTTACAAAAAAAGTCAAACAATAATAGCAACGGAAAAAAGATTTTGTTAAATTCATTTTTGATTTTTACTAAAAATAAAAAATAAAATGTTTTTTTTACTAAATCTATGCAGTTATCTATCATGACATGCACTGACTGCGTACTGAATTAAATTTTTGTACTAAAAAAAGTGCTAGTTTGTAATTTTCTTATTATCATTGCGCTATTGCTCATTAATGATTGAATTATTGCTTTATCGTCTTTATGAAGCACTGATCTGGTAAATAATCTTACTTTTTACTTACTAGAAACTAGAAGTCAAAAATGAAACTTGTAGTTGTGTAGCAATAGTATAGTAAAGTAATGTTTTATAAATTACTACAAATTAATAGAATACTTAACGGTTAGTTTGTAGTCAGTTGTGTGCTACATCCCTCAAAGCAGTTTAATTAGTTACCGATACCCGAAAATGTTTGATAAAGAAACATTTCAAGCTCATGGAAGAGGCTTTGCCATGGCCGTGTTTGTCATAGTTTACTATTGGATGAAAGAATTCATGGAACTTTTCCTCCGAATCATTTATGGCGTCGACCGAAGGTAATAATATTATACTAATACGTTTGTTCCACTTATGTACCTCCTATTAGAAAAGTCAAACTCCTCAATTTTGTATAAATAATTTCAAGATAATTGAGTCATTTTTTTTACATTTATTTCATAGGTACATGTACGTTCCAGTTCCACAAAATGTTCCAGTTAATCTAGCAGCTTTGCGACCGTCATCGATCAACTACCAAAGACGGGGAAATCTGTTCTACTTTGTCTTCCATTTTGTCATTTCATTGATCCTAGGCACCATTTTTTACTGCTTTGCATTGTATGCCCCTGTAGAGAACACTTTTCTCTTCTACTTTTAGATTTTAGATGAGGATTAATTGAATTACCAGGAGCCACAACCAAATAAAGTATGGTTAGAAATTTTTGATGGAAATTACTACTCAGGTCAGGGCATCTCAAAATAAAAGAGAAAGAGTCAACACATTTCATTTTTACATAACTATTATTCTTTTTATTACATATTATGATAATCGTAATATAAGGACAACTAATAATACAAGTGAAACAGTAGTTATTATGTAAACCTATATAGTAATAGTAATGTAATAATAATGCAAATATAATGCAAGGTGTAAGTAAAAGCAAACATATAGAATTATAATACAATTAAATAATAATGTACCACAGAAACAGACTCTGGCATCATTCCCCATGTGTGTACAGAACAGAGATAAAGAAACACTGGACACCATGGAGGCGTACAAGAGTTGACAGAATCATAATCGTAATCATAATCATAGTTTGAAACGACAAAAAAAAATGTATTTTGCATAATAATCATCATAATAATAAATGGTTTCATTTCAAATACAGTCAAGAGCATTATCATTCAAATACATAAGTTTCACGTCCTAAAAGGGAATTTAATGTAATTTAATTCAATTCAATACTACTCAGGAATTTTACATACACATTGAGTCAATTGTAGTGCCATTTTAACTGGCCATTATAATATTATCAATTATCGTATCCATCTATTTATTTATATGTATATATATATAACCATATCCCAATTCTCATTTTCATTTTTGATTAGCAAGTCAAATATAATATACGGTTTAGTTATTTTATATTTTTTGTATGTATTTTTCACAAACAGATCACACGTACAAATTGTTTTTTACTACTAGCATATAATAATAGTATTGTAATGTTGTAATTGTAAAGAGCTATAAAGCAGCAATATTTTATTTTTATTTATTTTATTTTTTTTAAAGTTTTGACATCACTTCCAGTTTCATACAGTCCCTTGTCGCGTCGCACTCTCGCTGATTTGTCATTATTACTATAATAATATTGTTACAGTTCAGTTCAGACCTTTCAGCTGGTATAACGCATTCCTTTCTTGGTTACAGAATTTCTCAATTTTAAAAAATTCTGAAATTTAATTTACATAATATAGCAATAGCACTACAGGCAATAGTTACACAGTTACATACAGTAGTGCAGTAATAAGAATAAACGGAAAGTAACTAATTCATGAATCATGAAGATGCCAGTATCAAGATCAACTGCGGCTAGTCAAAATTAATTAATTAATTATAATTTATACATAAGTATATTATAATAATCTATTGTTATTTCGTTAATAGTTGCATTCATAATTTTCAGGAACTAATAATAATAGCAAAGGCGACTCACGGAAAAAAAAAACTTGACAAATTGACAATTAACATGACATTTTCCAGCGTAGACCTGGAAGCCCGAGAATGGCAGCCTAGAATATTTATAATATTAATATTCATTCTTTTTTCTTTTACTTTACTTCTTTTTTTCCTTGTTTGCTCACACGCTCACTTTTTTCAGACTATAATAATCATAATAATCATAGATAGGTAAGTAAATTTGATACAATAGTAATTAGTAATTAGTAATCGTAGTAATAATAATAATTTATAATAAAAAATACTGAAAATAAATTTAGATTACGATTACGAATACGATTACGAATACGAATACGAGCCCCCCCCCCAGCCGCCGCGCTAGTCAAGAATAAGAATAAGAATCAAAAGAAGAATCAGAAGAAGACAGTAAAAGAAAAAAATTAATCAAATTTTAAGTGTGCCAACAAATAAATCAACTTGCAAGTTTGTGTCGATCATATTTGCCTTTGAAATACAAATACAAAGTAAACGTTTTTAAAACCAACAACGAAAGTACCTAATAATAATAATAATAATAATAGTAATTAACAATAATAATAATAAATTAGTTATCAATTTTGAATTATAGTCTTTCCATTTCCATTAGTACTAGCTTAAAATATAGGACGAGGTCATTACAATCCGACACTTTTTTCAGTTTTTTTTTCTTCTTCGTAAACCAAAACCAACGATCGATCTCTATCTCTCTTTCTCCTATATTCCTATCAATATCAATATAACTATATAGGTAATGTATGTAGGTATATGTATACTCATATAATATTGTAGTACATATATATTTTATATATATTTTTTAAGTATTAAATTAATATATATATATATTTAGATAGATATAGATACGATTTTTATGCTTATCTCTCTCTCTCTCTGTCTGTCTAACATACATATATATATAGTTAAATCTTCTTGTTTTATATATAATTTTTTGTTTATGTTTATAATAATTGACTTTCCTTATTCAATATACAATCTTAGAAATTTTTCCTCATTTCAATATTTTTTCTTTCATATTCAGCCTTTTTGTTTCCACCGTCTCCCTTCTTTCGTCTCAAAAAAAAACAAGAAAGAAAGAAAGAGCAAATCAATCATCTCAAAAATCCTTATAGGTAAGGTATATATCAAGTACACTAGTTTTTAAATACACACAATAATTCAATAATCAATAATTGCACGCACAGAAATTACTAATTACTATGGGTAATATAGTATAGCTTTATATATGTATATACCTATTTAACTAATTATACGTAATTTCTTGTTTCTTTATTGATTTAGCTAAATACTTTTGGAACTATATTATGTAATATATGCACTACAGACTACAGAGACAGTCTACCTACCTACACAGATATTTTCCCGTCAAATAGTTAAATATTCAAATGCATTACTGTACCTACGAATGAATTCTGATAATTATTTTAATTACACCAAAAGAAGTTTCACTTTTTTTCTGTCTGTCTGTCTGTCTTTCCTTTCCTTCAAACACTTGCCTGTCATTCTGATTCTGATTCGGATTCTGATAGAATTAATAGCTTCTAGGTCAGCTATTTGAGTCACACCTGACCTGCCGCTTACAAAAACACAACCTGATCAATATTATTTAGCTGGAATATAATTAGGTGGTACTGTATATATGAGTAATGAAAATCGTTTACTTTGTAATCCGAAAATTGAAAGCCAATTCCGATTCAAGAAACATGCCTGTGATCTGTGATTAAAAGTAATATTATTATCTTCCCTTACGACTTGACATTAACATTGACAATTATTTTTGAAGCAAAAAGTCTCATTTTAATTAGAATCAATTTCCGTAATCCGTGTTCACACTGACTTACTATTTATGTATGTATGTATAGAGTAAGCATTACGGTTTACGGGTACGGTTACGGTTACGGTAACCAACTAGTTAGAAAAAGTTACCACAAATGACAATGTAATAATTCAATTGATAGACAGATATAGATTTATAGATGTATTGTACAATTATATTCATAGATTGTATTATTAAGAAATGGAAAGCTGGCGGATTTAAATTGACATGAATTCCATAGGGCTACAAACAGAGGTGTTTAGTACCTAATTACTATTACCATATTTATAATGTCTAATGTCTACCTGCACTAAATTTACTTTTATTAGAATCATTAGAAATTGTGTGCACAAATTAAAGCTGAGTTCTCTTCCGCATCCGTATCCTGGTTTAATTTTGAATGTACTGTGAAATTGGGGGGATTTTTTTTTATTTTTTGTATAATTACTACTGTGTTATACTGTGATGATACCTACTATGTATGTATACTGTATTTTAGTTTAGACGGGTGAACTACTAAGTAAAATTACAACGGTTAGCTTAAATGTAATTATATTTTTTTGTGGATTTTTACTGACTAATTCTACTGTGTATTGTTATTGTTACTGTAACTATAATCATAATATTGGATTATTGGATACTTGAAAGAATTATTGGAATTAAATATAATTACTGTCTTAAATGATATTTATATAGTACGGAAGATTTACAATTATTATTGAATTACTGTATACGGATAGAATAGAACAGCTGTAAATTTAATTATAATGAATATTTTATGTATATATTACGGAAAACTGGGCTATTATTTTAGATTATGAATTATGATCATTATCAAATTACAATTTACTAATTTCAGTTTCAATTTTTGCAATGATTAATGATTGCACTAAGGATTTCAAAAAAATGATAATTAAAGAATTAAAATCCTGGGTAGGTTGCCGGGTAAAACTGAAACTAATTATTATTGGAGCCTAATTATTATTGTTTCTACAATATTATTCTTAAATACATACTTATTTTTTGCTTGTCTAATCTAAAATGTAGGTAGGTATGCACATTTACGTATTTACTGTATCGATAGGATTATTATAATAATTATTACTTATGTAAGTACACATTTAATTTCGATTAATTTTTAAGTTTACAATTACAAGTAACTGCCATGCCATGGGCGAGATAATTATTATTACTATGTTTTTAATTTCTTTGATGGGCGATCAAGCGAGAGACATTAGAAGCTACATAGATATATATATATAGTATTATTATTTCATATTTATACAGTCCGCTAATGCACAATGCTTGTTGTAATTATCTTACTGATAGATTTTAAAATATTGTTTTTGATAATAATCATAACTAGGTAATTGTAATTATTACTGTAACTGTAAATAGTGATGAGCTAACATGTACGATTACCGATTACGATTACTATAAGATTTGACATTCTAACCTTCATCTTTGCCTCTTCATTCTTTCCTTAATTCATTTCATTCTACAGTGAGTCCGTCCATTCACAATCAAATCAGTAGCTTTTGAACCACCGTGTGTCAAGAAATATGACAATTAAATATATCTCTAATCGTAATTCATCGTAATTAATATATTACGATCGATACACAATACAATAATTATAATTGCAGTGTTGCTCGCCTCCCTCTTTCATTTGAAGGACAATTTCAAATGACTTAGATAGGCAACAAAACTTGTGTGTTTATTTTTTTAGGTTTTTTTTCTTTTCTTTTGACTTCATTTAGTTTCAGTTACTTTTTTTTTTACAACAGTACATTAAGCCTCAGTCTTGGTAACAAAATCTGTGCCTTTACTTTACAATATATATGTTTTATATTTTTTTTATTATTCATGTAGATATTTTGTCTCTCCATAAATACATTCTATCTCCTTGTTTCTTTTACTTACTGCGTACTCAATCTCAATCTCTTGTCTTTCCAAAACTAGCTTTTCAGTTTTATACGTTCAACTTCTATATAGTTTCTAAATAGTTTTTTCTTTATATGTAGATATATATATATATGTATATAATTAGGTATGTCACAAATCTTATTAACTAGATTTTTTTCCTTTTCAGTAATCTAAAATACTATAAATAAATGCTATATTTATGTAAGTATGTATATATATATATAATTGTGTTTTATATATATATATGTATGTAGAATATCTTAGTTACGCAAAAAACAATAATACAACTAGAATTTTAAGATTTTCATTTAAATTAAGTTAAATCCAATAGGAGTAATAGTAATAATAATAATTGCTATATAAAATTACTAAATCACTAATATCATAAATTACATAATATAGGTATATCTCAAATAATAATAATAATTATTGTAATCATATTATAATAACAAGAAAATATTACGAACGAGTTTACCATCGTGGAAGCAGCAACAATGATATTTTAACGATTTATTTTTGTTTTTTATCAATTACTTAAAATTACGACCGTCGTAGTAGTAGTAGTAGTAGTAGTAGTAGTAGTATCCATAATGGAACAACTACTAACTATTTATTTTACACATTTATTGTAAAATGTCTCTAAAATGCATGCAATATATATAATTAATACACTGCTGCTGCGACGGACGATAAACATTGTACATAATACACACAGAATATCATACAACTCACGATAGTTTCCCTTTTCTTCTTTTTTAGCTAAATAATATAGTTACAATAATATTTTACTCTTACTTGGACTCAACTTCAACTTCAACTTCAAGAACATGATGATAACTTGAAGATTTTTGAGTCAAAAACTATAATTAAATGACATAGGTAAGTAAATGTCTTTGAAATAACTTCAGGTATAATGAAGGAGACATTAGACATTTTACATTCACATTCTCCTACCTACCGTTCAACAGATATTTTATTTTTTACTATATGTACTAACAAATTTTTTATTTTTATGTATGAATTATGCTGCTCAAGTAGACTTAGTATAATTATAATATGTAATAACGGTACACTTTTTAAAGTTTTAAGTATTCAGGTTATATCATCAAACATCGCATAATTATAATAATTATTATGTATATAGTAAATTTCTTGGTTTTTTTTCAGTATCCAGCAACTAGAATTTTGTGTCAGCTTTTGCTACTACGTTATGTAAAACTATTACACTTCAAAAACCAGTAATTAACTACTACACGGGAAAGTAGGCATAGGTATTATTTCAAAACTGCTAAACACTGACACTGAACTTCATGGAAACCTTAGTAATAATAATTTACCTACATAGAATTTTGTTGACGGATACTCACATCATAGTTGTATGTAGTTGAAGCAATCAAGTATTTTAACTTTAGACTAACGCTTTCTTTTTCATTTCTATTTTGAAAGATACACATGTTATTTTCCAAGTTAGGACAAAAATAGTAGACTTTGAAGTTAGACAAAAACTATATAATATATATTTTCTCAACTCTTTTTTTCTCTCCAAAAAATTTAAAAATTCTTCACTCTTTTCTTTCCTCAGGTATGGTAACACATTTTATTTTTTTTGTTAAGGTATGGGATTTCAAGTAAGAAAGTAGAAAATTTTTCTCTCTCGTTTTCCTTTCTGTATACGTTACGTTTCTTTCTTTCAGGGTAGCTCATTCTCTCTCTCTCTCTCACATACACTATCATTTCAATCTTGAAAGTCATATAATTTTTGTCAATTTAGAAAATAATGGCATCGCTGCGCTACAACACTAACTAATTGTTTACATAGTTTTTCTAATAATACACCATTCTTTGCTTTGCTTGACAGCATTAAAAAATTGCAGCTCAATTAGCTAATAGGAAAATTAACCCCTTATTTTCGAGTAGTGCATATAAATTTAGTCCAGCTATTTCTCTCTCTCTTTTTTTCTTCTGTCACTGTCAATTATTAATTCTTCAGTTCATGTCTGAACTATCAAATTCCATCTCTGTTCCAAAAATACGCACACTAATTTGATTAGAACTATAGCCGATGCATTACAGAACGGAAATAACTTAGGTAGCTACTATATAGGAAGTTTACGCAATTTGCATTGTGGCGTAGCGATTATAAGTTTTTTTAGGAGGCAATTCATTATTCTTTCGTTAACCATGTACATTCAATTGCAGCGTATAATAATTATAATGTAGCTTCTCCAGATATATATTATTGCTTTATCTAATACAGAGACTTGCCAAAAATCATTCTAAATTTAATTTTTTTTGTAAGCTTAAACTGTATCGCAAAAACTAAGGCAAATTACTCACTATATTTTACCTAGACGTAGGTAGACTATTAAATATAACTAACATCCCAAAAATGCCTTAGAGGTACAATATTTAAGTAGAAGATGAGGGTTTGTTTCCAGGCTTTAACTCCAAAGACAACGGAAAATTGCATATCCGATATATAATGTGATGCTTTAAATGTATATATTTTTCAATTTGTGTGATGATCATACGAATGACGGGCTGATGGACAGCTTTAAAAATTTCGATAATTGTGGCCTGTAGCAGAGTCGAATGAGAAGCTTGTTATGAATTTGAGACTAGGTAGGTAGGTAAACGCGATTTGAGCTTGGATGAATGTAAACTCAAATATGAAGAAAAAAAGAAGAACTTTTAAATAGTTATACTTAAATACTATAATATGTCGCTACAGGAATCAAAAACAATAAAGACTTGGGGCATAATTTATAAAGGGATTTGGAGCTTTTCAGGGTGATTGAATTTACTTGTGGGAGCGGGAATGCTGGTTAAGACTAGTCTTGTCTCGGAACGTCTTCTCACATTTTTGACAGGAATAGGGCCTTTCTCCCGTATGGGTTCCTGTAATTTCAACAAAAATTCGTAAATACTTACTCGTTTGCTACATCGCTACAACTAGCATTTAGAATACACGATGAATAAGCAGTATATATATATATATATATATATATATTTGTAATAAAAATGTAAACTAGAATTTATAAACAAAAATTAATTTACTCATATGTTTCACTAAATAGTCCCGGTAGCCAAACATTTTTCCGCACTCAAAACACTCTTGAGATTTGGGCATATGGACACCTTTACGGTGGCGATTTAAAGTTGCCTGCTGTACGAAATTCTTTCCACATTCGTCACAACTGTATGGTTTTTCTCCTGTTGACATAAATTTAAAACAAAATCAGTCTAAAAGAACTAATATTTTACATAATTCTATACTCTAGGTAACGGGCAACCGTAAAGAGATGGTAAGTAACCAGTCGATAAAAGAAAAACGGACCGCCTTGTTCTGGAATAACTGGAATAAATTGTCTACCGCTACAGCTAGCTACAATAAAATCACCCAGTGATCCGCTTATTTCCTTGAACGTTTTACTTTTCAGTGAACTTAATACAATCGTAGTTTCGAACAAAGAATTATCAACCAGCTAAAGCCTTAAAATTTGAGCGATTAAGTGACTTATGTATAATCAGAACTTTAGAACTACTGCCATAGACTTCTTGTAACGTGTTTAAAATTTTAAGACTGAAATAAATTACATTTAGCTTTGGTTTTTAGTTTTAGCATTTACAGAAATAAATATTTGAATTCAACAAGTTTCGTTTCAATAAGTGCTGGTTATCCTTCCCGCAACGCGTAGAAGCAAAAATCTCGATGTAAAGTTACTACCTGAATTCTCATGAATAATAAAAGTGAAATGACTAACGAAATTTAGTTCACTAAAATTTAATAATGTTTACTTCTACTGACTTGTAGTAGCAAAGTACCTTATGACAAACAGAATTCGAGAAAATGGTAAGTAAAAAACATACCAGTGTGGCTTCGCATGTGAATGTCAAGGGCTTGTTTCGTCATGAGAGAACGGCAGCATAGATCACAAGAAAACTTTTTCGTCTTGAGACTTGGCATGCTGGTCATTTTTCGTGCGTTCAACTTGTCAATATCCTCCTTCGTCAGAAGGTATTTGCCAGCATTTGGATCGCCTTTTCTGTTTTTGAAATGGTTAGTAAATCGTTAATACACAAGTTGACCTGTTGTGCATCCACAATCTTTAGTCATAAACTTTTACTACAAGTAGCACACTTACGATTTTTTCTTTTTCGGAGTGGTGGTGGGCGGTGCATGTACCATATTAGTAGGATTGGCATGATTCGGTTGTGGCTGGCTGTGTTGCGTCGGTTGTGGCGGCTGTTGTTGTTGCTGTTGCTGCTGCTGCTGTTGTGGAACTTGAAGATTCGTAGGGGGGAAAATTGGTTTCGTTTCCGGTTGTGGCTGAGTCATCGGGTTTGCATTGGCATGAAAATCCTTATTAATTAAGTTCTGTGGAAGGACATTCGACGGTGGTGGTGATGGATGAAACTCCTTATGATTCTGTCTGTCCGTCGCGAAATTAGGAAAGACCCTTGGGCACTGTAAAATATTGAAGGACTGCGGAAAATAAAGTATCATGAAATTAATACAAAAAAAACGGATTCCCACCACCGACTACAACCCCTACGTCATAAATGTGCTCACTACGAACCTGGGTAACCTGGGGAAAGTATGGCTGTCCATAGTGACTAGGATGACTATGAGCGATGGAAGGGTGAAAACCGAAGGATGAATCCATTCTGAATTTTCGTGCTTAGGGGCAGCTTCACAATTCTTCACTGTTCTCTAACCGCTTCAATACACCGGTTCTGTTTACGTCTATCAATTCAAAAATACAAATGGTTGTTACGTTACACTAGACAATTCCCCACTAAACAAACACTAAATATTTACTCTACAACAGTACAGTATTAACCTCTTGTAATTATTTACAACCACCATGTATATATAGCTCAAAGCACACCGTCAGTCACACAAGATTCTAACTGCTGATGAAGGGGAAAATAATAAATGTTCTACAGTAAATAATCAAACATAAAATATATTGCGTAGACACGCAACTGACACAACAACACAACACACAACATACCTATATATATATAAATATTGAGCACCAGAAACCCAAAGAGACAGACACCTCGAGACCCACACACAATAATCGAAACAACTAACATAAATAATGTAATTACCCCTATTTTTAATATGCTTATGCTGATCACTATTATACTTCTTTATTATCCACAGTATATATATATTCCAGTCTGATCAGTCTCTAGATGTCGGCTCAACCGGATTCAAGTCAAGTCAGTCTCAACGATTCCGTCTCCTCGTCAACTTCCTCCACAGTAGTATATTCCTCTATATATTCAGCAGATACAGAAATCAATCGTCTCCTCCTCGTCCTTCGTCTCTCCTATAGCACACACAACACACGCACAACATCAAATATATTGTCCATTTTAAATGAAAGTATAATAATAATAAAAAAACACACTTCCAACTTCGCACACATTCAACATTATCTTCAACACGTCTCACGTCCCATCATCCCGAACACCACACCACACACAACAATCCACTGACTGACTGACACTAATAACTCCTATAGCATCTAACTAACACCAAAAAATTCCAAATCTGAAAGATTCCTTTTTCCTTTTTCCCGTTTTTCTCAAAAAACCAAAAAAAAAATACAAATTAAAAATTCAAACGAAAGTCGAACGTCTTGAACTCCAACAACTTGTTCAGAGTTGTTCCCTAAAATCGAATCCTAATTCCTAGAACACCTACAACCTACTATAAAAATGAGCCGCTTAAATTTAAACGAATAAATCAATCTCCTCCAAACACTCTCATCACACTATCAACTAACTCAACTCTACAAAAATTGACCGACATTTTCGGATCGGATCCGGCAATCTTATTCCCAAGGAAGGAACCTACCCCTTAACTCTACATCGGGACCGAGACCGCTACCACGAACGACCGATAGTCCCTCCGAATCGGTCATCGGTGTGTGTGTGTGTGTCGGTCTCGGTATAATAATTATATTGACTTAGAGATGCTAGACGATGGTAATAATTGAGTATAAATTAAATTTGAAAAAAAAATAAAATAATACCTACTAGACACACTAATAATAAAAATAAAAAAAAATGATTGAATAAATAAAAATAAAATAATATATAAAAATATGAAAATATGCTCACAAAATCCCCGTCTATTCCCCTTCGGTATTGAGAAATGGTAGGTATTACTACACTTACTTACTAATCGTGAATCGTAATCGTAATCGTATGGTATGTTCGGTTCTGTTCTTGTATTATGTTGTTCTATATAATAATATAAATATGTTTCATGATGTGATTTAAACTAGCTTACCTTCACTAAAGATACTTTTTCTCTCTCCTCTCGGCTATGGGCTCTTGGATGGAGTGGAGCGTACGTATCTGGTTGGTATGTAGCTACAATTCCCCTCGTCTGTCCGGGTATGTAACTCCTATTGAAATGGACGCCGTCACAAAATTCTTCGAGTTTTTATTATATGTATGTATTTAAAAACTCTGTGCACTTGGACTGCAACAGAGCACACAGAGAGAGACAGAGGAGCACACACAAAAAAAACTCCAAAAACTCTATCGTCACAGGAGTCAGTCAATTCAATCTTCCCTTATTTCTCCCAGCCATGGATGGTTGGATGGAAAGAAGCTTGTGCTTGTGGCGGAGCTCAAAATGTATTATACATCTATATAATAAGTTAAAGCCCAAGCTAAAATAGGTATAGGTATTTATATATATATAATATAATAATATACTTACAATATAAATCCTATGTACTATAACTTTGTGAAGGTCCTTTTGGCTTTGGCTTGGCTTGACTATGGCTATGGCTTTTACTTTGAGATTGAACGAACGTAACGTGAACAACGTATAGCGTACGTAGGTACCAGTACCGTCGGTCTTTAGAGTATAATTGGAAAGATGCAGTTTTTCATCTACCTATATGACTGGCTATACCCTCGTCTACAGGATGAGGATATAACGCCCTTTTGATATAAGGGAGCCCCTATATATGCCCCAGCCCTATACCGTGCTATAGAGTGTATCTAGAGATTTTATATAATGACGAGACGCTTCGCTTGTGTGTGTGTGTGTGTGTGTGTGTGTGTGTGTGTGTGTGTGTGTCTTGTGTGGAAGATTGAAGATTCGTTCGAATTCGAATGTGAATGTGAAACTTACTCCCTGTACTTACTTCTCACTAGTGGCAATGGCAAAGCTGCACAAGTTGAGTAAGTATATAAGTATCTTGGACACAAAAGTACAGAAAGGGAGCATTTTCTATCCTGCGCTCTATGTAGTTCTTTTGCTTATCCCGAGAAGTGTCGTCCAATCCTGTACCAAGTTGCAAGTTGTGCTAGGGAAATGATGACTGCCGGGGCAGCAGCAGCAGCAGCAGCAGACGCCATATACAAAAATTCACATCCACGTATGGGTGCATCGAGTGCATTTCCACAATTCCCAGTCACTCTTCTATGAACGTAGGTACATACACAACCCGTCAGCTTTTAATCTATATAGAAGGCAAAAGGGATAATATAGGGACTTTTCTGTATAAGTGTAGAACTGTAGAGAAGAGATGGAGATGGAGGTATATAGGTATAGCGGCTATATCTATATATGTAAGGCAGCTATATTTATACATATATAACGCCGCCCGCCTAGCCTTAGCCAATGGTATGGTTATGGTTGGTACTATTATATTTATTTTGTTGTGCTGGTCTTGGTCTGGTCTGGTCTGAGTCTTGCTTGGTCTTCTCTCTCTCTCCCTCTCTCTCGCATGTCCCCGTCGTATACATCGTCATCAGTCTGACTGCCTGTGCACTGTGCACTCTTTCACTCAAGTAGTATAGTAATAAGAGCTGCAGCCATCTAGGACTACGAGTGTGCTCAGGAGCCGGTCATATTTAATTAGTTGTTCAGATTTTTGAGGGGGATGTTAGAGAAAAACGTTTTAGAAATTACAAACGTTTTTTGCTGAGACGTTTTGAATCGGTGGAATATCTAGAGTTAAATGACTTTCTTGTTTTGAAATACTTTTTGATGAAATGGGTTTAGCGAAACTATACTTAGTTAACTTTTTATCTTTCATTTGAAGTGTCGTTCTAACTTTTCCTCTGGACATCAAATAATGAACAACTACGCTTTTAAACTGTATGTATGCTTCGTTACCTAATATGGACTTTTGTTAACGTTTTATTTGAAAGCCCCGGTTACTATATTGAGGCGCCGGGTAGATCACATCTGGAGTCACGAGCAAGGTGCTTTAGGGCAAATTAGAAAATGGATTAGCTGGGAAAGCATTGGGAGGACAACATCGGATATTGCAGTTTGGACCATTGAAGGGGCCACATGTTGAAAAAGGGGAAATGAACGAAGGGTAATTCTAGTAGTACTTGTAGTACTGCCGTCGTGGGAAGTACCACGAGGTCGGGGGTAATCGGGGTTCGAAAAAACGCGAAATCAGTGAAGAAGACAACACCAGGTACTTTGAGCTAATCCTACGAGCCTACGAAATGTAAGCAAATGG
>JAQFZC010002947.1:0-20693 GCA_034695205.1 Dicyrtoma fusca
AAAGTGTTATTTACTAGTTTTGACCTTTTTGAAAAAGTGTTATTGACTAGTTTTGACCTTTTTGAAAAAGTGTTATTGACTAGTTTTGACCGTTTTGAAAAAGTGTTATTATACTAGTTTTGACCGTTGTGCTAAAGTTAATTTGTAGAATTAAACACTTTTGTAAATCTTTCTTTCCATGGTTCCCCAGTTTCGAATAGGTTCAAACGGTGGTTGTATACAGTCAGTATTGATATAATAATTCCAACAGCAACCAATATTAAACAACACAAGGATTCTCAAACTATATTTTGCCCAATGACTCAGAAATCACAGTCGGCACCAAGTTTATTGTTTATTTACGTAAGCCCTCGGAGTTAAGAAATAAAAAAGTGACGACGGCTTACTCATTTATTTTTCTGATGGAGCCAAGGTACATATGTATGTAAATACATAGGCATTTGCATTTACATACGTAAACCTTTTAGAAATCTTAATATGATGATGATTTCAGCAGAGATGAATACAAGACATATGTACCTACAAAAATGACTGATAATTCTTCACAAAGGAACAGACAGAAAGCGGGTGGGCAAATTCTAATTAACCTTACCAATATTGATTATGAGTGAGCTTCCTGCAGATCTCAGAACATTAAAAAAAAATTTTATATATTTTGTAAGGGAATGAAAGCTCAATGTATTGGAATAGATTCTTCGACCACAACTATATAGAGATAGAGACATCATTCATCAGTTAGCAAAGAATTAATCGCTTTCAAGTAAAACTAACTATTTTCAAAGGTTTAAAGTAAAAAGAGCAAAAGTCTCCTTGCCATTTAGCACTTTTTCGTCACCGTGTCGTCAGTTGAAGGACAAATTCTACGAGAGTCGTTTCACTCCAACGGGTGCTCAGCAACTTGAAAAATAATACATATTTTAGGCTAAAAATGAAAATTCCTACTAGCGTATACTTGCCCGTCAAAACTGCGCAAATTCCCTCCCTATTAATATTACATGAATTGTGAAAAATATGGGTCGCTACGTATTCTCCCTGGTTTCGCCTTAGAATCTTATTCAAGGCTCAAGCTTAGAAGATCCATCTGTGCTTCTAATCTATCAAAAGTATGTAGGAAACGAAAGTTTAGACAAGGTCAAGACGAGTGTAGTAAAGAAGTGCTAACTTCACCCGAAAAAAGTGGAATAATTCATTCAGTCAGTCAGTCACTTCATTAAATTTATGTAGGTACATATACGTTTACAGATACTTACTAGTTAGTAGTTCGTGAACTTCAACTTAAGGCAGAGATCCTTTGGAAAGATATGACATGGCAGCTGAGGTCTTTTTGACTTTAATTTTTGTTTTTAAAGCTATTTATGTACATACACACACACCCGCTCGAATTTCATCAATTGTTTTCAATAATACCGTACTTCGGTTGTCGATCGTGGTTTGTATTGCTAAAATACCAGGGAAATGAGGAGGTCAAAAAAAGCTTTTCTTAAAAAAAGTAATTATTGCTACACATCCAGTGTTTCACGGCCTTAATTTACTGTGCTGTTCTTCCACGTTTCAGAATGCCTACCGTATTTGACCTATTAGACACCGCACCCGGGAAACTATTTTCAAAAACACTAAATATTGACCGGGCAGTATTTGAGCACCGGTTACTATTTGAGCCCAGTGTTTATTAACAACCCCTAAATATATATGTCAGAAAATGGAAGAAATCAAGAAATATGACGGTTTTGAGTATGCACGAAAAAGCCAGCTCGACACTAGGACACCATGGCCATGGGCAGAATGCCTTCCAAAAAAGTGTACATTACAAATTCACTTTTTCATTAAGGTCAAAACTAGAAAGAAACATTTTCAAAAACATTTAAAACTAGTAACTAACACTTTCAAAAATGTCAGCATAGGAAATTAGTAAATTAACGTTTTCAAAAAGGTCCAAATCTGGGAAATAACAGTTTCAAAAACGTCAAAATCAGAAATCCCCACTTTCAAAATATTCAAAACTAGCGTAATCAGCACTTTGAAAAATGTTAAAACATGAAATCAACATTTTAAAAGGGACAAAGCTTAGAAATAAATGCATACAAAAAGGTAAAAATCTAAAAATAAGAAATTACCATTTTGGACAGGATGTAAAACTGGACACACCTAATTACGTAGTGTAGTGTCAAAAAGCTAAAGTATGATTCTTCCTATTTCATCGATTTGCACTTTTGCACTATGAACTACATATGTAGTATAGTACAAAGCATCGAATGGTATTGGTAGATTGGTACGGCAGAGATAGCAAAATCCTAATAGTTTCCCCAGAAAGTAGGTAATTGAGCCCCGGAAACTGCTAAAAAGTTTGGGTTCTAGTCCCAGTGACTATTTGAGACCCAGAAGGAATTTGAGCCCCGGTGTCTAAAAGGTCAAATACGGTATCTTTACATCTTTTTGGATCAATGGGCAGACGGGGCTGGGATCGAATCTCTGTACAAAATAATAATGACTCATATGTACATATGTTACACTGTGGCAAGATGTGTCTCACCCGTTTCGATAGACTTCATTGATTTGAATTACTATGAGCATTTGCAATCTCTGTGCCGTCTTCTTGATCTAGGTTGATGTAGATACATCTGTGTAGATTGAATTCCATGACATTCACATTTATGCTACAAACTAAGATGATGTTAAAAGGAAACCACCATTTCATGTGATTTTTTTGTATTTACACTGCTATACATACATACGGTAACGGTTTGCCAGCCATTGCATTGCCACTGCCTGTTTCCTTCCCGTGTGGGTGGCAGTGGCAGAGAGAAAATTATCTACCCAGAAGAATCACACTTGCGTAAAAGCTTGTCAAGAAAAATATTTCATTTACCTCATAAGTATAAATATTCGGATATTCGGATATTCGGAGTTCCTTCCAACATTGAAATTCTTCTACAGACATTATGAGCCCTCAGCTCTCTTAAGCATACATCAAATCCATCCCATTTAAAAAATTTGCACATAAAATCTAATATTTTGCAAATGTTGACTGTTTCAATGTTCAAATACTTGAGTGTCTCCATACGTCTTGTCGGGAGCTGGGGACCCGGGACCCTTTCTCAGACTCATTGGCGACGAATGTAAAAGTATTTTACGGCTTTCTTTTGATCTTCACGACGAGGATGCGGCCCTCTCTGTCTCTCTTTCTGTTCGTTACTGCATTTGACTTACTAGTGAGTTCGGCTGGGACTCTACGAACGAATGACAAATATTATATTTTAAATAAATTGAGCGATTTTTAACCAGCAGCCCGCCTGTCATAAAGCTGTGAAGTTTTCGAACATATATTATCGTGGCTGTGGCAGGTAGTATGACGACGGCACAGGCGGAACCTCGTAATCGTAATTTCAAAGCCTACTAACTTTTAATTTTCTACGCTGGAAGAAAGTAATCAAGTAAATTGTACAAGATAAATAATCACCTGAGCCGCCCGTTCGTAATTAATATCGAGCTAACGTAGCCGTATTCCTTAGTTAAAGTATTTAAAAATCACACATATAATTACAGCCACAACTGACACCTCATCTGCTTCACCCTATATACGTGCTAGAGTGTGTAAAGAGCTTTTTTGGCCCAGGTTTTTGTGGCTAATAAAATCCACCTGCGAGCCTGCAAGGGAAAGGATTCCCAAAAGCATGAATACCGTCATTTTTGCAACTGTTTCTCGATTTTAAAATTTGCCATCTTTCTAAGCTTACCTAGCCTTAGGTTTTTCAATACTCGTTTAACCTTTTCGAAATGGTCATATATACATAAATATAGTTTAACATCTTTTTCAAAATGCTAATTTCTTGTTTTGACCTTTTTGAAAGCGCTAGCTGGTGTTTTGAATGTTTTAGAAAATGTTAATTTCTAGTTTTGACCTTTTTGAAAATGTCAGTTTCTAGTTTTGACCTTTTTGGAAAAGTTAATTTCTAGTTTCGACCCTTTCTAAAATGTCGATTTCTAGTTTTGACCTTTTTGGAAAAGTTAATTTCTAGTTTCGACCCTTTCTAAAATGTCGATTTCTAGTTTTGACCATTTTGGGAAAGTTAATTTCTAGTTTTGACCTTTTTGAAAATGTCAGTTTCTAGTTTTGACCTTTTCGGAAAAGTTAATTTCTAGTTTCAACCTTTTTAAAAAAGCTAACTTGCATAAAAAGCAGTTTTGTAAAACATTCCCATGGCAACCCAGTTCCTAATAGGTTAAAACTTTGTTTAAATTCAAGGGATTATTTGAGATACTACATATTTAAACAGTTCCTTTGAGCATTATTATAATTGGACACCGGACACCGAAGCCCAGAGCCAGAACCACCAGCTGATCATCACTTGTCAGCACTCAACTGCCACAGATCTTATTGTGTCAAGCCGGGTTATTCTTCAGCACAAGTCTTAAGTAATTGTTTGTTTGTATTGTGCATTATTCCCCTTGGCGATACTTTGTTGCTTTCACGCTTCTTTCCTTTCTATGTATTACAATTAGGCAGTATAGAGCTACAACTAAGCCTTGGCAATATAAAATACGCACTAAGATGAGTATCTCACCTAATTTAATCTACTTTGTACATTGAATTAACATGTTCTAATTCAACATCTGCAAATCGTCTGCACGTACTTTGATATAAAAGTTAATTACTTGGAAATGAGATCCAAAGATGCAAGGAAAGAAGCAAAAAGTGAAAATTTCCCTCATGGTTGACAGCTAATCATTGGAGTTCAGCGGTTTCAGTGCCAATGGGACAGAATTCACTCTATACACATGAACATGCTGCCAAAAAGCTAAACGTTAAATACAATTTTGTTTCAGTTTTCAATGAAAAATAAACACATTAAATATTAATGCTTAAATATTAAGTTATCCTTTACAGTACAGTTGATGTGAGTGGTTACTAGTTATACTTACACACATGGTTAAGATTTAAATTGAAGATTTAATACAATTTTGAATTACGGATTGTGGTGGGGTTTACTACCACTCGTGTATGTATCTGTATATATTTATGTAGGTACATTCATTACGGTCATAAATGTGCTTGGGACAATCAATTAAAATGTAAGTGCCGGTGCGCAGTGCCTCTTTTTTATGTGAGTGTTACAGCCGACTCATAACATGCTTTGAAACTGAAGCGAATGAAACTCGGAATGGATAAATAATATTTCTAGCACTTCATTGATGATTTAAAGAGACGTAAGTCCTTCACATTCCTCTTAGCCACGTTCCAGGACTTATAGTATGACGAAAAAAAAACGAAAAACCGAAACCCCAAGGCATCATCAAACGGTCTTGTGATGAGATTTAATTTGTTTTTTCTCTCCCAATTGGCGGTTGGAGCACTTCAAAAGAAAGGAGGTGTGTGATTCCGGTTCCTGGGGCGAAAGATATTTAGACATTTCCCCCGTCTACTCATCTCATATAGAAAAGTTATTCATCTATGAATTTGTTTATTTATTGTGTCTTCTAGGAAGAGAAATAAAGCGTAAGAATACTAATACCAATATGATCTCCACCAAGTTTGACGGCTCGTCTTGTGTGTGTGTGCCTTTGACATATGTAGAACAGAAGGGATTTGGCCATAAAAATACATATTACATATGTATCGTGCAAAAAGTTAGAAATTTTGTTAGTAATTATGGTCCCTATAAGCATTGCTATAGTGCTTGATCTTCTTTTTCTGTATTGCTAACCAACCAGCACCAGCCACTAACTCCCGGGTGTGATATGCTGCGTAAATTTCATCCCCATTGATATTATGATCTTGTAGTACAGATAGTAGCAGCTGCTTGGCTGCTCTTTCTCTCTTGACGACTTTGAAGCAACAAAAAAGCAAAAAAAAAAACGACGGAAAAAGTCTCGTTATTTCAAGCTAGGGTTTTAAAAGACTTAAAAGTTAAACCTTGTATCATCCCATATCGTATCATCAAGAGTGATCATAATGGTTTTGGGTTTTTGTATCTCTCCCTATGGATTCGATGCCCTTATGTATGTACAGCTCCGGTCCTGACTGGTGTGTATGTGTGTGTGTGTGTATTATCGAAGAAAGAGGAAACGAAGCAGGGAATCACCCGCCTACAAGTTAGCATTCCGGCCCGTAGCATTACGACACCCAAAAATGGATAGGAGATCTATTTTTAATTTTTATTCCGAAACATGGAAAAATCTACAAGATTGCTGTACGAATTTCACCGGAATCTCAGTCCTTTCACAGCCGTCACCCTGTTTCGACACTCCTCAGGTGAGGGAATCTCTCGTGTTGCTCCTGAAAGAGCAAAACTCATTGATCAATCATAATAATCATTATAAATAATGTAGTACTTGTTCTTCTTGACCCAAAACGAGCCCTCTCCACTCTGCACCATCAAACCCAATAAGGGACCAAATCTACACACAATCTTAAAAAAAAAAATAATTGATTTGAAAAAATTAGTTTAATAATTTACTCATTTACTGTGTTCAATTACGTCCGTTTACCTGCCACAGATAAATAGCGCTCAGGATTTCCTAAATTAGTGCTTAACGAAGCGTTCCTATGTATGTCTTTACCCTGTCCTGTCTAATCTTTCCCAGAGTCAACTTCAAAGGGAATCCTTTTGTCACGGTGACTAATTGGAATTATTTGGACAGCCAATAAATCCTCCTCGTACATATACATAAATACCCACTACACAGATTGTACCTACCTAGTTTGAAGAGAGTGCTAACGTCATTTTGAATCCCCGTTCAATTGAATTGAATTGAGTCAACTGAGTGTGTTTAATTGATTTTTGTTTCAGTGCCAAGAGAAGTGAATTTCTCACCACCATGAACACAACAATTACTGCCAAAGGCACAGGCCTTCAAAGTGGTTTTGCTGGTAATTTATTTTTTTTTGACAAATATTTTGTTTATTTTATTTTTGCTATGTTAGAATGTTAGACCCCGCCTTATTTTTGTAGATATTAGTCATTGGAATGCATGCTTAAAGCCCTAGAAAAATGGGAGTAAATTTCTTTCTGTAATTTGTAATTACACAAAGTATGTAAATGCAACATTCCTATTTGCCTTCAATGAAAAATGGAGTTAGAAAAACTGATGTTTTGACTGTTTTGACTGTTTTGACTGTATTACAGAGGCACCCAACAAGTTCACTATCTATATGCAAGGTCACAATGTGAGCCTACTAGCTCTTGCCTTTGACGGTCCAGCCAAGCCTGAATGTATGTTGACCACCCAAAAAGATGGCTCCGTGGATGCCAATTATAAAACACTCGTTCCTGGGGAGTACAAAGTACACATCAAATTCAACGACAAGCACATTGAGGGAAGTCCATTCAAAGTCAAGATTTTAGGAGACAAGAAAGCGGCTGTGGAGAAGATTAAGGTTTCCGGAGCTAACAAGGAAGGCAAAGCCATGATCACCAACGAAATCGTTGTAGACGCTGTAGAAGCCGGAATTACAAGTAAGCAACTCTCATTTTTTTTTTTTTTACTCTAACGTTCTAGTGACAAAGACACAAACGTAATTAGTTTCTGCATCTTCATTTCGTCGGAATTTCGAATTTCGTCACTGAATGAGCAACTTTGAACAGTTTTATAGAAACCACTCTTTTTTTTTTGTACGGTGATTTATGTAGCAAGACGGAAAGTTAGATTTTAATGAGTTTCTATTTAAAAAATGATTTAATGATGGATCATACTAATTCCTCAAAGGCGGTCTTCAATGTGCCATCGAGGGTCCAAGCAAGCCTGAAATTAGCTTTAAAACGGCACCAGACGGCAAGATCCTAGTTACGTATAAGCCATCCGTGGCAGGATCCTATAAAATGAATATCAAATTCGATGGAATTCCTCTGCCAGGAAGTCCATACACGATTGCCGTAAAGAAATGAGTCAAGTTGCCAACACACTTGAGAGATAGAGAGAAAGAGAGAGAGAGAGAGAGAGAGAGAAAAAAAAGATCAGTCTCCGCATCATCACATCAAAATCTACCAACAAACTAACCAACCATCAATTTATTCAATTTTTTGATAGTCACTCCCAATTGTTTTTACACACACACACAAAAAAAGAGAATCTTACCTCCATCATCCGAGTCGACAGAGAAAATTGAATTGTTCTTTATTTATTGAGAGTGCCCTCATTTGTTATTGAAATCACCAGCATCAGTATTGATCAGGAAGCTAGTAGTGCGAGTGCCAGTGTAATTATACATGCAAAAAAAAAATAAACATTACATCACAACCACCCTCCCTCAACCAAAAAAAAACAAAACAAAACAACGTAAAACAACGCAACACACACACAAAATGAATGCCATTTTGAATTTTGCTTTTTGAATTTTAAAATCTCGAAAAGCTTTAGCTTGAATATAGAATTATATATTGTGTTGATCATAAATATATGACTGGCTATATAAATACTGTGTACATTACTCTGTCCAACGTGAAACGTGTATAATGTATTTCAATCTCTGTATAATATGATGTAATTTCTTGTAATTATACGTATCTTTAATTCATTTGCATTATTAGTCATTTCTTTTGCGAAATCACTGAGAAGAATATTGAGCACATGCTTAAATAGCTACACAATTATGTATCCGTGTACGATTTATTTTATCATTATCATTATCAGTCGGTCGGTACTTACTGCTGCACTCACTTTCAAATTGAATTCTTTACTTTTAAGTTTAACTTTACGTTAATTTACGTTAATTTATACACAAAATCCGAATATACCCAGCAAAATCCAACAAAATGTAAATCCTAAGCCCGTTCGTGTAATGAAATCATATATATAATGCATTTAGTGATTTTGGAAATTCAATTTTTTGGGGAGAATTTGCCTGTAATAATAAATGCATCGTCTATCTATGTATACCTATCCTAAAAACAAACTCAAAGCTAAACCAGAGCTGACACACTTTTTTTTCTTCTTCTTTTTCTTCTATCTGTAAGATGTAGTAGGTGGAAAGATTGGAGCGGGATGCGGGCTCCTATCTGTTGTGTCGTGTACACTTTTAGATGAAGTTTTTTTTTATAGAATCCTTCAGAAACACACTTCAGTACAGATTTTTATTTCTAATGCATCACATTCGTATCGTATCGTCTAACCTACCGTCTGTGTTTATACCCCGTTGGTTTATTATTACCGATATTAATAACAGTGTATTACAGGGAGATTGAGGGTGGGCTGGCTGAATTGGTTAGGTGTGCAACTGGTCTAGTTTCGTATATTTTTTTGTGTAAGTGTGTGTTAGATGAGTCAGTTGAGGAAAATTCGTTCGTGTCTCATCACCCATCATCATATGATTCAACCACGTAATAAGTAATCGGGGAAAATATCATTTTTGGGGGAAAAACACCGGAGCTTTTGGTACATTAGGTTGTACGTATATTCCCATTTAACTTTTACGAGGAGCTCCCATCCCATCCCATCCGCATCCCAAGAAAGAAATGTGAATGTGGAAAAATGAATGTGAAAATCATAAGAATGTCTAAATATAAAATGTGTGTTTCACTTTAATCTGAATTATCAACTTTTATCCTCAGAGATTCCCTTTCCTTCCCGTCTCGTATTAAATGACTAAACGGCACTTGTGTGCATAGGGGGAAAAATATAGATCGAGACAGTTGTGTGGGTTCCATCCAACTTTTATTATTTTTTTTTGTCCCACTAAATGTCGCAGTGGGAATCGGCAATGTAATTTCTCTGTAAGTTGTAAGCAAGTGCCAGTAAGTATAGAAACTATAGTAGTATATACCTTTAGCATTTACATAGTACACTTTTTGATATGATTGGTTGACTTGGCTTGGTTTGCTTTTTGCTTTGCTTTGGCTTCGCTTTGACTTTGGCTTTGGCTTCTTTGCCGGAATTACTTTGGCGTATCTATTTCAATTCTTCAAGAATTATTCTCTTAAAAAATATTGTTTTCATCATTTGTTTGGCTCTGTCTGGTTCTATGCTAGTACGTGTAGTTTTTCCATTGCGTTTTTGAAATCGGTGTAATTTTACGGTGTTATTCTGTAATTGTATGCCGAGTGGTGACAAATCAGGGTTTAATTACAGATAAAGGATCGGACGAAATAGAATCTTCATTATTCTTTTAGCTATTGGGACGCACACGGCACAGTTGTAGCTCTCATGAATCTTCACACATCACACCCAATTATATGGAGACGGTGTCAAAATACGACCCGGAAAATTGTAATTTCAATCTTGAGTGCAAAATTTCAGTATGAAGGGATGTTATGGGAAGCTACAGATGTTGTACATACGATACTTCGATGTAGAGGATGTGTGCATTTTCAGTCTGGGTTGTGAAATACATACATTTTTTTATGATAATAACTTCCATGAAAATCCATTCTGTCGTCGAAAGTAAATCATCCAACGATTCAAGAGTCAAGAGCCTCTCCATGGCATGGCACCTGGGCTCCTGGGCTCTTTCATTCACATTCTGTAAGAATTCTTTAAGGGCTACTCAACGGTATGCATTTACTTTGAGCTTTTTCGTAAGTGTAGCCGATGCCACAGTAGAGTGAGACAATGTGTCCAGAAATGACTTCGGGCTGCAGAAAATGCATAAAAATCTTTCGTATGATTGTGATTAGATTAATACTGGGTAGATAATTACTTACAATTAGATTAAAGTCTTATGGGAAAATAAGGAGCAGTTTTCGTATGGGTTGTTCCATGAACTTACAGAATTATCTTCATCATGAGAACGCAATGCTTTAGGATTCACAATGAGTTCATCCGAATCGACGAGTTCAGCACTGGGCTCCTTCTCATCACTATTAATGTGTTGGACACAGAGCTTCGAACCCGCATCCCAATGAGCACCTAATCCACACCTGAGCGAGACGAATTCTGCTTTGTACTTTCTCTTCCGATTGAATCTCTAAGATGATATAATATAGCATGGTTATGATTACGCAATGTTAGATAAATTAGTATCAGATTTCCCTTCGTAGTTAATTATTTTATTTTATTTTATATTTTTATGGTATTTAGTTACACAATGACAGTAATTAGTGTAAACTACCTAACCTTGAAAATATCTTTGCCTGAGTTACCCCCAACTCTTTTAGCCAAAGCTGGTGCTCGCTTAATTAAGCTATGACTCATACTAATGGTGCTGTTGCTAGCCTCTTCCATGTCTTGTGTTGGCATAACCTGTAGGTTATTTAGCAGGAAATTTCCAGCGGTATAATTATAGTAGAATTGCACGTAAAACAGCTGCTGGACTAAAATTGTAGGAGAAAATGCAATGCCGATTAGGAAAAGGAAATTATTTGATATAACACACCACATTTTATGGCATGCAAATTGGAAAGAATGATGGCTATAATAATCGCAACTAGTAATTTATGCTCGTGTTAATCATAGTTGTTGGTATACATACTATTAGTGTTATTATTATTTGTGCGATTTTAACATTGGATAGAGAACAGACGATTGTGATTAATTATTTATGGAATTTACAATGCACATTGATTTAGAGACTTGGCTTTATTTATTGTACAGTAATTTATGTAGGTAGGTCCATAATTGTTATAAACATAAGAGTAGTTCCTGCACAGCAGGAGCTTTGGAGTATTTCAACAAACTATATAAAACAAACTACATTAAATTAATAGCAGAAACTAGTTGACCCCACACATTTACTAGACAACTTACAAATACTCTCCCAACTTTTCGATTGTGTCAAGAAAATAGATAACATCCTGTTCACAAAGTTCGGAGCTCTGATACACAATCCGGAAGAAATTAGGGATGTTTCGTAGGGGCTGATAGGTGACCATCATGGAGCCATTTTTCATCATTCTTTCCTTAATTTTGGGAGCCACTTTATGGATCTTGTCTTGAAATTCGGCCGAGTCGACGGCCAGCTCCCTGAGGGACGGTGGGACGTACCAGAAGGACACATTGGTGCACTGAGGACTGTCAAGAACCATTTTGAATCCATCCCGTCGATTAATTTCCTTCTCGGTGAACGTAGCCAGGGAGAAAATATGGTCTATGTGCTTCTCAAATCCATTAATTCCCTTTGCTTTCCACATGAGCCAAAATTTAAAAATATCAGCCCGACGTCCACACTGAATGTACTTATCCCCGGTGTCATATCTCGTCGAGTCATAAAACTTATCTTTTTGGAATAAATATGTGGCGTGTGTTGCATGGCAGTCTGTCATAAGACTCTCATCTTTCAAAAGGAGGACGGAGCACTGCTGAGGAGCACAGAGGAGCTTGTGTGGATTCCACGTGACAGAGTCAGCCCTGAAATTACATTAAAAAAAGAAAAAGAAAAATCAAAATTAATTTTTTTTAATTTTTTTCCTCTGTGATTTTTATTACTGGTTTTATTACACCACTTTTTCATCTTCTATTTAAATTTCTTAATGATGCAGGCCTTTCACAGTTGAGCTGTGAATAATTCATTCTATTAGCACTAGTTTCTAATTTTTGTTCGATGTGCTGTTCTAAAAGTTAAAGGGCAACAAAAACGAGCCTCCATTTGCACCTTTTGAGAAAATACGAGTAGAGTAAAATGCGAGTGGAATTTAACCTGCTAGGAACTGGGGAACCATGGAAATGCTTTACAAAAGTGTTTAATTCTAAAAATTGACTTTTTCAAAACGCTCAAAACTAGTAAATAACACTTTTTCAAAAAGGTCGAAACTAGTAAATAACACTTTTTCAAAAAGGTCAAAACTAGTAAATAACACTCTTTTCAAAAAGGTCAAAACTAGTAAATAACACTCTTTTCAAAACGGTCAAAACTAGTAAATAACACTTTTTCAAAAAGGTCAAAACTAGTAAATAGCAATGTTTCAAAACGATCAAAACTAGTAAATAACACTTTTTCAAAAGGTCAAATTACTATAAATTACCATTTTTAGACACGTTCAAAACTAAGTATATTACGTTTCGAAAAGGTTAGAGTCTAAAGGAGTGTCTTTAGGGAGCTCTTAGGGTAATTTACAAGATAAACAAATACAGAAGGGAATCAAGATGCTTAAGAAAGGGACGATTTATAAATGTAGGTACTCACATTTCGATTCCTTGCATAAGCTTTCTGTGTCTTGCTGACATGAGAGCACCGCCTCCCCAAGCTGCATCAACATGGAACCACATGTTGTACTTGCGACAAATGTTCCCAATCGGCTCAAGAGGATCAAATGCTCCCAGCACCGTTGTACCTATTAATATCAGAGAGACCACTGTGTGAATTACCCGGTAGCGGTAGTATACACATTACATCGTGCGGATACAGAAACAGACAGTAGTAGGTCCACAATATTTATGGAGCTTCCGCAGATACAACAAATAGCTCCTGTCATCTTGTCACTGGCACAGCTGGGCAAAATATATAAAATAAAATAAATGATGTAGCGAACTATGACTCTATAGGTATGTATACCTGCGGTCGCAGTGACGAGAAACGGCTCCTTATCCTCACCGAGTGCTTTCTGCACTTCTCTCTCAAGCTCTTCTGGTATCATTTTCCCTGCCGAGTCTACTTTGACGCCAATCACGTTTTCAGTTCCTAAACCTGAAGATGAAACAAATAACATCCAAATATTTTAGTGTGAATGGTAAGTATACTCAAATGACGAATGACAATTTTGGGTATTTCCTGCGCAAAAATCTAGTTACGTAGTACATGTTACATGGCACGTTTGCATATTCCTTAACCTTTTCAAAACGGTAATATCTAGTTATGCTCATTTTGAAAATGTCAATTGCTAGTTTTGACACTTTTTGAAAATGTTAATTACTTGTTTTGACAATTTTTGAAAATGTCAATTACTAGTTTTGACACTTTTTGAAAATGTCAATTTATTAGTTTTGACACTTTTTGAAAATGTCAATTTATTAGTTTTGACACTTTTTGAAAATGTTAATTACTAGTTTTGACACTTTTTGAAAATGTTAATTACTAGTTTTGACAATTTTTGAAAATGTCAATTTACTAGTTTTGACACTTTTTGAAAATATTAATTAATTATCAGTTATGCCCCTTTTTGCAAATGTCAATTTCTAGTTTATTTACTGTTTTGGTAAAATCCCAACTGCTATGGTTAACTTTTTGAAAATATTGATTTCTAATTTGTGTTTTTTTAAAGGTTAATAAAATTACTAGTTTTGACACTTCTTGAAAATGTTAATTTCCTATTAGTTTTTTTTTTGACTTTTTTGGAAAGTTAATTGGTAGTTTACGCACCGTTTCTAAGACACTGTCAACTGTTTCCATGTACTGACCGTTCCGAATAGGTTTAACTCACCTTCAAACGATGCTAGTTTCATACTAGAGTAGTGAGCATCTTCAGAGGTAAACATTACCATAGTTTTTCCACCGAATAAACCTTTTTCCTGTAAATACAGTCAACACAATGCCAGTCAGATAACGAGAAACAGCTTTATTACGTAGTTGACAGGGCTTTTGTTTTAGTTTTACTATTTCAGCAACTACTTAGTGTTAAAAACATACCTTGATACTTGGACGTTTGTTATAGCGAGCAACGGAAATAGCATAGCCATTAGCAACGGAACCACCTGGACACATGACCCCGTCCCCCTGCCCAGCAGGGAAGCCAATAATATTTCTCATTTTCTCAAAAACTTCCAGTTCCATCATTGTGAAGATCGGCGAGACTTCGTAGGTGTAAACGGAACTATTTAATGTGGTCGCAACTAATTCTCCAGCGATTCCGTAGGGGTCCAGGCTGTTGAAAGAAGATTTACATTTTAAAAATAATAGGTTATAGGGAAAACCAAAACTAATTAGTTTATTACTTAAATTTAATTGGTTTGGCTTGAAAGTTGAAGTTGAACTAAAAGTACTAACCCAGAAAATAGCTGATTCACAAAGTACGGATGTCCAGTCTTGACACAGAGAGGTAAGATCTGTTTGATGCAGTCAATAACTTCCTGGTCACTCTTTGCAGACTCTCGTCCAACTTCCATGTCAACAATTTTGTGTAAATCTTCCGGGAGTTCAAATCGACAGACGGGTTGATCACGTTGAATGCCCTCAAAAATGTTTTCTTTCAAAACAAGTTCAAACACTTGACGGAGAAATGCTTCGTGCGTTTCCCTTTTGGGGGATGTAACGTAGCTGATGGGCTGTGGAGCGACTGAAGCTAATTCGAAACTGGATGGCATGATCATTTTGCTTGTATTTGTTAAAATATTTCACCGATTTTGTGTAAATCACAAATATTTTTGTAAAATGTAGCTAGATTGATGACTTTCAATTGATTTTCGTTGGTATTCTATGCCGGGTGGCAATAAAATTGGAAACTGACTGGAGGAGACTAACTGAGTGACAGCTAATCAAAAGTAGTAGAGGGCTGGAGTGATTGTGATTTAAAAACTGCAACGAATTTGTGCTTTTAAATGAAATTCGCTCTCGATTAACTATTAAAATGACGTCACATTCCAATGAATTTGTAATCCGTTTGTGTCCCAAAGTCCCAATGACGACCATGGTGACCACTGTGATTTCCTTTACAGTTGACAGTGAGGTAATCTTACCAAAGAATGAATGAATTCCTGGTCCGGAGTCACCATTTGACATTTCAGTACTTTGATTTTGATGACATCACAACCAGAATGAGAATCAGAGCAAAATACATATAATAGACATTCGATGAGAGCTATTATGTAATCTAATTAACAGTTTCCTTTAGATTTAGCTTGCAACTTTTACAGTCAACCAAGTTGTACCGTAAATATTCCAAGAACTCCCTCCCTGTGAAGCTATTTATTTACAAAATCAATGCCGAGACAGACAGGGAAGTTAACTTCGTAGAAACCTTGTATTTTCTAGCGATTTCGTTTGTTTCTCAGCAAAAATTAATTCTAGTTAGTTCTACACTTACAATTAGTAGCAAACGATCGTAACATTTCGAATGATAACTTAACCTTTTCGCAACGGTAAAATACTTAGTTTTGACCATTTTGAAAAAGGTAATTTCTAGATTTTTGACCTTTTGAAAGTGTTAGTTACTAGTTTTGCCCGTTTTGAAAAAGTGTTAACTATTTTTGACTGTTTTGAGAAAGTGTTAGTTACTAGTTTTGCCCGTTTTGAAAAAGTGTTATTAACTATTTTTGATTGTTTTGAAAAAGTGTTAGTTACTAGTTTTGCCCGTTTTGAAAAAGTGTTATTAACTATTTTTGACTGTTTTGAGAAAGTGTTAATTACTAGTTTTGACATTTTTGAAAAATTATTATTTACTGTTTTTGACTATGTAGAAAAAGTATTAATTACAAGTTTTGAAGGTTTTGAAAAGGTTAATTTATAGAATTAAACACTTTTGTAAAGCATTTTTTCCATGGTTTCCCAGTTGCGAATAGGTTATAAGCTAATTTAGATAAGCTAGGGAGACGCAACTTTTATGTTTTATTACTGAATAGCTACAGATGCATTCTATGGCTGGGTTCTACATTTTTAAAATGCCTCTAATAATTCAGGTATTATTATCGTTTTTTAATTTTTAAGTGGTAGTTATTCGAATATTTACGGTATTTATACATTGACAAAGCAGGAAAGAAGCACACGGACAAGTAAAAATCAACTGGCCTAACTAGTACATACATACATACATACATACATACATACATACATACATACATACCTACAAGTTGAATGCATCGAGCTTATGACGCATCAACGTTTCAGGAAACTCGCCCGGTCCTTCCCGAGGAGAATAACACTATCCATGAGCCAAGTATTTTAAAATAGTTAATGCACTTTGTTGTAATGATTTACTCCTAAAATCAATACAATTTGCAGACGTCAGCATTTTTAGTTGAAGAAACTGAGAGAATAATATTCTCTGTCAGTGAATTACCTAGTAGATTGTGCAATGATTTGAAACATATAATACAGAAATATAGGGAATTGAATTACGTGAATAAGGTTAATTGTTTTTGATTAAATTTTAAGTTTTGAAATCTATCATGGTCATTTATTTTGTAATTTACAACACCATTACCCCGTCAACCGGAATAACGTCAGCATGATCGACCGAGCACCAGAATATTAAAATGTAGAAAATGTTTCGTAAAACCACGTTTATTGTATAAATAAATGAAACGACAGAACGACACATACCTAGGTAATTTAATAATTTAATATAGGTAGATACAGATTACACATGAATCACGAGTTAATATCCAGCAGCAATGCGAAGAAGTAAGTTTGAATTGGTAGCATCCACACAAGTTGGCTTATGGTTGATAACCGTGCAGAAAGTGTACTCATTACGGGAGCATTTCGAATGACAAGGATCATCACATTTCCCATGAATGCATCCCATATTATCCGGACAGTCGTGATTCTTGAAGCACTCTGGTGTACATGCTGGAGGGATTCCATTGTAACCCGGGAGACCTGTGCAACAAACATTTAAGTTTAACAAAAAATCCTAGTATAATTAATAGTGGACAAAAGTTCCAGATTTCCTCTCCGTCTTAAATTCAACTTACAGTGACAGACAGCCCGATTTCTACTCAAATGACAGGAGGCCATAGTTCCGCAGGGTGATGGGTTGCAAGCATTGACACGTCTCTTATTTATTAACGAATAAGGTCCTTTGAACATAAAAATTGAACACAAATTCAAATAAAAGATTACAATCTGCATACTGATGCGTATAAAAAGTTTAGGTGCATGCGTATTCTATGGACTCACCTTGGTGTCCATACCCCCCCAACTCAGCAGAAGTTGCATTTGCCTGCTCCGAAGATGAGAAGCATCTCTTCCACGGTTGACCCACATTAGGACACCAGCACGTCGCTCTGTGTCTCTTAGCCTCACACTTTGCACCCGTATGCATAGCACACACATGATTGCAAGGACTAACACAGGATTTGTACAAACCACAGCTCATGTCATCAGGGCAATCTTGATCCGTGTCACACTCGTCACCTTCGACTGAAATCAATAATAATAAAGCTCAAATGTTATCAAAACACCGAACAAAAGTAGAACATGATTACAGATACACATCAGTATTCGATTAAAAAAAAAGAAGATATTTACACGTGGGCTTTGGAGGCACTTCCGCACACCAGTAGTACGGATCACCAGAGAATCCAGGTGGGCAGTAACAAGACGGAATGTGGTTCTTAACTATAAGTATAAATCAAAATTAAAAAACAATTTATTAATAATCCATCCATTTCTTCCATAAAATCATCCATTTACGGTTTTACGGTTTTACGGTTACTCACTAATGCACTCTGCTCCATGGCCACAGGTTCCCATACACGGGGACTGACACCGTCCGTTAATGCAACTTTCGGTCCCCAAACATTCTCCGTCTGTGACACATTCGGGTAGATTGGAGGGCGTCTTCATCTTCGCACAAGCTGTGAACCCATCGCCCTCATAGCCTTTCAAACATTTACATTGAGCAGCACTTTGTTCCACCACACAAACCGCATTACTCGTACAAGTCACAGTCGTACAGGAATGAACACATCGCCCATTCACACAAGTCTGGTCACTCTTCCCACACTCTTCCGCACTCACGCAAGCTTTACAGTTGGGAGGATGTCCAACATAACCTGACAAATATAGAACTTGATTGTATTAACTGCTTCAATGACCATAGCCAATAACACTCAACACAAATATGTAACTGTCGATGTTCCTGTAGGGTTTGATTTGACGTAGGTAAATAGAAATAGACACAGAAACAAAAACAATAAAACAAACCGACTAGATTAGATCATTCAATCCAGTACGCAATTACATACCAATAAAATAAAGGGAAAAATTAATTTTAAGGTCACCTTGTAAACATCGACAAACTGGACCGACAGTGGACTCAACACACGCGGAGTTCTGACCGCAAACTCGTATCGGATCCCGGCCGCAGTATGAACCTGAAATTGTAAATTAATTCTGTCATTGACATTGACCTTCGTTTCCAGTTCCGATGGACATGGACGGACGGATGTGGAAGTAAAATTCTTTGAAACAGAATGAAGTAATTTGTACTAATTTGTAAGCAAAGCAGGATGTATTAGTAATAGCCAATAGCCAAGAAAAAAATCAAAACAAAAGATTATTATACCGCTATTGAGTTGACAGTTGCCATCATCTGATGAGTATGTATTCATCTCACAAGCACATCTCGGCTTGTGCTCATTTATTTCACATTTTTTCCATAAGCCCTTGCAGAAGCCAATGCATGGATCCCGACAATACCCGTTCACACAGGCCTGCTCTGGCATACAGTCTACGTCCATGTTGCATCTTGCAGCGATCTCATCTGAAAATAATATAAAATAATATGTGTGGGCATCTTAAATCCACCTCCTTTGTCAAACAGTCACAGATTGTGATTATCTGTAGAGTCAGTCGTAGAGAGTACATAACAGACAGATCAAATTCCATGTAATGTTAGTAATGTAATACAAGACTAATAAATTGCAAATTGCAATTCATTCAATTCAAATTCTCAGAACATTCCATGTGTTCCCTAATCATACCAGGATGCATGCAGATGGACTTAATTAATAAATACATGGAATACTTGAGAACGAAAAAATTTAATTAATTGTAATACTGGCAAACCTTCCACTACAGCTGCACAAGCATTGAATGGATTCCCCGTGTAGCCTGGGACACACTAGAAGATCAACAACGAGAAAAAAAGGAAACAAAATTTGTTAGTAATTGCAGAAACTCTTGCTGTCAAGATCGGAAGAGGCATTTATTTATAAAGTACAATGATGCGGTGATCATATTTAATGGCTTATAAGTACCACGCAAGTTGCATGATGCCGCACCACCCAGCATTTTGCATTCGCCCCACACTTGACTGACTCACATGGGTCCCGGCAATGATTCCCCTTGCAGGCTAAATCCGGTGGGCACTGCTCATTGTCACTGCAGTACGAGGCTGCAAGAATCAAGAAAACGGGGGGAAAAAATAGGATTGAGAGAAAGATTAACAATAATTGACTGAAACAGTCTGTGGATAACTTTTATCGTTAGTATTTTAAGATTTACGATCAGGCCGATGATTCAAAATCAAACCATCGCATCGCATCATAAAAAATAATACAAACATAACTTACCTTTGCAATTAAAGAATGGGTCTCCATTAAATCCCTTGAGACATCGACAAACTGGGAAGTGATTGACTACTTTGCATTCCGCACCCACACCGCAAATACCTTGGCAAGGATCCTTACAGAGCCCCCTAAATATTACAGAAATGACTCAAAGTACAAATATTTCTCATGCCATCTGCATCAGTACCGTCAATAGTCTATGGAAAGGTCACTGGGCTCAAATAAATAATGGCTTTTACCATTTTAAAAGGGAGAGGAAGCACTATGTACATTTGTGCGGAAACTAATAGGAGATATACGGTAGTGTGGAAATACCGGCTGGGCTGGTTAAACTTGCATTCAGCGTGTACTATACCTATTATAGGTTTACATACAGAGTTTGTTGAAGGAAGAGGGAAGAGATCTTTCAAGTATGACGTCATAGAAGTAGAAGTAATACTTTAGAAACGTGTAAATACCATGTTTTACACTCTTTTCAAAAGTTTGAATCTATTTTGCATGTTTTTAAAAAGTACTGTATCATGTTTTACAACTTTTTGAAATGTTAATACCATGTTTTCCACTCTTTTTAAAAGTCTAAATCTATTTTTGCATTTTCT
>JAQFZC010002948.1:0-20693 GCA_034695205.1 Dicyrtoma fusca
TACCATGGCAATAGCAATTGCAGTGCAGGCATGCCTCAGACTATCTTTTCAATTTGAAATTCTTGACTTGAACGACGTGGAGCATATGGCAGGGGAGGTCTCGTCAGGCGAAATATTAGTGCAGTGGAGGTTCTAGACATTTTTTAATTGTATAGGCGCACAGCAGACGAAGGGTTTTAAAGTACCTACTTGTTTCAATTCGCACTGTCAAAATGTGCCCTTTTGAAAATTAATTTTATAAGAAAGGGGTCAGTTTTGAAAAACAAATTTCAAAAATTTTCCTTTTGAAAAGTGTATTTTTAAAGAAATTGGCAATTTTGAAAAAGCACTGTCTTTTATCATTTTGAAAAGAATTTTTTTCAAGAAACAGGCAATTTTGAGAATAAATTTTCAAAAATTGTCATTTTAAAAAGTGTGTTTTCAAAGAAACTGACAATTTTGAGAATACATTTTCAAAAATTGTCATTTTAAAAAGTGTGTTTTCAAAGAAACTGACAATTTTGAAGAAAGACTTTCAATCGTTGCCGTTTTGAAAAGTATGTTTTCAAAGAAAGTGGACATTTTAAAAACAAATTTCCAAAGATGATCGGTTTAAAAAGCGTTTTTTCAAAGAAGTTGACAATTTTGAAAAGACATGGACAGATTTTGTCGTTTTGAACAGTATCTTCCAGTTCTTTGAACAGTAGAGAACAAATATCCAAAAGGGTCATTTTGAAAAGTTTGCTTTCAAAGAAATTTCAAAAATTATCGGTTTAAAAAGCGTTTTTTTCAAAGAAGTTGGCAATTTTGAAAAAACACTAAAATTTTGTGCTTTTAAAAAGTTTTCAAAGAAAGCGGAAATGAGGATTCGAAAATTGTCATTTTAAAAAGTATGCTTTCCAAGAAACCGACAATTTTGATAAATCGCTTTCAAAAGCTGTCCTTTTGAAAACGTTTGCGTTTCCAGCACTGCAATTTTGAAAGCGGAAAGGACGCTATAAGAACTTGTCGTTTTAATACTAATTCTTCTCTAAAGATGTTGCCATTAGGAAAATTCCAACTGACGAGAAACTGACGAATTTTTTCGAAATTTCTGGTGCAGGCAGCTTTGCCTACCGAACCTATAGCTGGAAGTTGGAACCGCCACTGCGGAACATGTGGAGATGGGATTAGCTATGCACACACACACACACACGCAAAGACGCAAATGACTATATAGGAGCAAATAAATAAATACCTACTAGCAAATATAATAAATACAGAATACAGACATCACATAGCACGTAGATAAAAAAAATGATTACATAAGCTCATATAGTAGAATATCTGATTATGATTTGTGACTCTTTCCTTGAGATTTTCAAGGAGGAGGTGGAAATTGACCACAGTGCAATTAACATTAATCTTGAAGGCAGATGCATCGTGTCAGAGGTTCCTTTTGATTTGGATTTCTTTTATTTTCAGCCCTTCTATCAGTATTCATACACATTTGCAAAAAGATTACATCACCTTAACTTCCCGCATCGTTCATATAATAATATAATGATAGGTCACCTCTCTATCATCTGTAAAAGTACCAACAGTATACAAAATACCACCACTTGCCACTTTGCCCTCTGCCTTTTGGGCGTCATTCCACTTGTCAACTTGACTATGGGACGATCACGAGAGGAACTAAACGAAGAGAAGCCCTCGTCGTCTCTCGAGGGTCTTTTGCTCAGGATTTTGCACAATATGATTATTTGTTCGACTAGCAAAGAGCAAAGATATATATATTGCAATAAAATAAACTAGAACCAGCAGGAAAAAATCTTCATTGTTTTATTTAGAGATAAAAGTTGCATTCATAAATTCATAAATACAGATGTGACTGAGGATTGCATAAATTGGAATGGATTGTAAATTCTGTTAGTTTGCAGTGCGTGCATTTCAATTTTCAATTTTGACTTGGGGAGGCTAATAACTTTGAATGCCTTTCAAACTCATGCTTCTCAGTCTTATTATTATTTCAGAAAATATCTGTACCTACCTATGATTAAAGATCTATCCTTTCTGTGCCTACGTACATGGAAAGGTACATCTTTGCTCGTAATTGTTATGCTGCTCAAAGGTGAAATGGACGAAGATGGGAGATTTTAGGATGATGATGAAGTTGTGGGGGATCATTTTGTAATTCACTTGTCAATTTTCACATAATAAAAGTTGAATGTCAAAATTTAGACAAGGAGATTGTTGATTGGGCTTGAGATTTCAGTTTTGAGATGCCGATGGATGCACCATAAGAACTTCTTTAACTTCATCTTTTAAAGATCCATCCATCCATCCGTCGCAATCGCAATCTTCTCGTCAATGCATCTCTTTCTTGTGTTACCTCCTCCTCCGTCTTTCTCCTGTTACATGAGCATGATGCAAAAGTTGGGTATGATTTATTAGTTATTAGCTTTTAGGTTTCAAGACTTACACAGATCAATAGAAGCAAATTGTAAAGGAGATTCTTTATTCTTTAATATCCAAATCTAAATTAACAAATTAAATCACAAAGAAAAAAATCCCTTCTAAATTCTCTAATTTTTTCCTCGTCTGTTCTGTGACATGCCGTTACGTTAACCTATCTGGGGAACCATGGAAAGAATGCTTTACAAAAGTGTTTAATTATATAAATGTACTCTTTCAAAACGGTCAAAACTAGTAAATGACACTTTTTCAAAACGGTCAAAACTAGCAAATAACACTTTTTCAAAACGATCAAAATTAGCAAATAACACTTTTTGAAAACGATCAAAATTAGCAAATAACACTTTTTCAAAACGATCAAAATTAGCAAATAACACTTTTTGAAAACGATCAATACTAGGAAATCACACTTTTTCAAAACGGTCATCAAAACTAGTAAATAACACTTTTTCAAAACGGTCAAAACTAGTAAATAACACTTTTTCAAAACGGTCAAAACTAGCAAATACCACTTTTAAAAGGTCAAAAAACTAGAAATTACCGTTTTCAAAACTGTCGAAACTAGAAATCACGATTTTCAAAAACATTTAAAACTAAATAAATTATCGTGTCGAAAAGGTTAACGTTGTACGTCTTACGTTACGTGCCTTTGACTTTATTTTGCATCGATCAGATATTATTATTAAATTATTATATTATTTGATTTGATAGTAATTTAATTTGATCGGGTAATCGGGTCGTGTATTGTTGCACTGCAAAATCCTTGGCTCACTAGTCAGTAGGTAATAGTACCAAAAATTCCAATTTTAAATCGATTCACTAGCAACTAGTCAGTTGCATTCACAGTTTACAGTTTTAAGTTTTTTTTACAGTTTACAATGCACTGATTATACTATTATTATTATATTAACCTAATTCTAGATTCTAATTGCGGTTATTGCGGTATTGGAATTTCGAATTGCGAATCAAGCTTTATGCGTAAATAAACATTTTTTATTGTGTCAGTCACAAGACGTCAGTCGAAGTGGACAATTTTCGATTTTTTGGTAACGTTGAACGTATTGTTAGTTTGTTAGTTGGTTTCACGATGCATTAGTACTATAGGTACTATCAACAATCAACTATTTACTGTGACTGTCCGTGCTCATAGAAGTTGAAATGATCATTTCATGAACCGAAATGATTGTGTTTAATCAGATTTTAAGGAAGATATAATGCTGTATCGAGAACGTTCAACGTTGTTTGTAGTGTTTAGTGTTTTCATCGGCATTACTATCAACTTATTAACTGCGTTGTTTGAATAGTACTCAATTATCATTAATTTCATTATTAAACATTAAATATTTGTTTTTTCACGTTATTCGTAAATTCGTAATCATAAGCAAGTTAAGTTATCTGTCATCTATTGTTGTTGTTGTTGTCAGTGTTGTGTATTAATTCGAATCGAGTCGAGTAGTAGTAAAACCCGTACCGTGAGAAGAGCTTTTGCTTGATCATATTTTAGCATGTTTTGGTCCACGGTTTACTGATAATTATATTTTATGATTTTTTTTCCTTGCACCTTTCAGGTTGGCCGTTGGAGTTCTGCATCGCGTCCCCCGGCCACGACTGACGAACGACTTCGACTTCGACTCCGACCTGATGAAAGTAAATATCTGCACCTCATATACACGAAGCATGAAATGAAATATTTAACAACAATGCAATTTAACATTTATTGTTATTATTTGTTACAGCTATTCAGAACTAAGATATGAGAGAACTAAGAACTGACCATGTCGATGCATGCATGTCGTTTCAGCCAAGTTGTTTCTACTCACGATGGATGGAGAATGTTGATGTGAATCATGAATCAAGATTAATACTCACTGTTACATTTTCCTGATATAATGTAATTGTTGTAATACTAAATTTTTAAAAGATGATTTGTTGTTTGCAGTGGATACAGATGCTGGGACCTAACTAGTAAGACGCATCGGTGATGTGGGGAAGCGTGGATCGATCATGAGCATCCCTGTCTGTTTACATACCTAGTGAAGGGAGTGCATTGCATCGGTTGATGGTTTAGTAAAGTAACTTAAGCTTTTGCCATTTACTGAAGAGCCCAAGAGCCAAGCCCAAGGAAAGATGTTAGGAATATTGCCATCATCAATTATTATATAATATTGTATCTCTCCCTGAATCTTCTTGGATGGCGAAAGAATTCTGTGATGTGAGCTATGTAATGCAAGTGAACTGTGCAAGTGAATGTTGAAGGAAACCAAAATCGTAAAGTGAGACCGAGATGACCAGCATTCGGAATTTACAGGTAGTAGAGGCGAGATGATCATAATCCTAACTTATTATGTTGGCATTGGTAGTGGTAGAGGTGGCTAACCAGAGTAATCTGGGATTATGAAAACATTGCCCATAGCGGGGGTGAAGAAGCGTTGTGACGTAAGTCCCAACAAAACTAAATAGTAAAGCTGCTATTTACATTTTTCCTAAAACAGTAAAAGTACTAATTACACTTTTTCAAAAATAGTCAAAGTGGCACTGGCATTTGCAGTTTTTAGAAACACACTGGTAAAAAGTTGATGCTAGGACTTGGGGCTTGCGACAAAATAACAGTAAGGGGGCTCTGGACTTGCAACACAATGCTTCTTCACCAGCGATGCGCATAGCAGAGTTGTAGTTTGTAGTAGTGGTTGGATGGATAAAACGTAATAATGTTTTGCATCTGTTAATATTATGGATAGTAAGGTGAAGCGCTCCAATGGAAAAGTTACAGTAAAAGTTGAAATGAGAAAAAATCTCCACAACAAAGACCAACATCAGGCAGACGGGCCGTAGACTCTGAAATGAAGCTGGTTCTGGTTCTCTTCTCTGATGTGTGGCTGATCTCGTGTGTTTTTGTGGAAGGTATCTTTACACCTCAAATCAAATCTTTGATGGGTAACTTGTAAGTCTTTTCCCCCTGTACTGCAGTTTGGTGTGTTTCTCATCCTCTCATCTGACTGAACAGTTCAACCCTCATCCCATCACGCTCACTTCCATCAGGACAGCCTCTACTCCACGGATCTATACACACAACTACGATCTGAGCGTTAGAAATCAGAATGGACTTTTAATACAAGAATTAAGAATGTGATTTGAGTGGGGCTGTTGAATGCTGTTTGAAGGACGCAGTGCAGTGCCGTGTGTGCTTACGATTAGAGTGGGTTCTGCTACGTAGATACATGCCTTCGAAGTCTTTCGAGATCTCTTTCAGTCGTCCCTCAACCTCCAAGTCGATCGGTCGGTCGGTCGGTCATTTCTACATCCCGTTAGACTCACCTCAGTCAGAGTACGTAATTCAACTCATAAAATATTCATCAGTCACAAATCATAAATGCTCAAGAATACAGTTCTCGATCCTCTTCCATTAAAATCTATTGAGTGTCTCAGCATCAGCAGCATTGACTATTCAGAATTCCAACGACGCCCCAACCAGCAACCAGTCTCTGTCTCTCTCTCTCTCTCTGTACATACAATCTCCATGATGATAAATACTCATCTCCTCACCCATCCTCCTCCTGACTCTTAGTATGCACTGCAAGAGGCTCAGTCGCCATCAGTACAGTAGTGTCGTGAAAGTGGAGATCATCTCTCAAAGTTTGCGTTGCTTCCTTCGATCCTCTTTGAAACATTGTAAGACTGTGACTGCGTCTCCTTCTGCACATTCTTTTCCTCTTCCATTGTAGCAAATGTATTAAATGTGAGTGCGTGGATTTTTTTTTAAAACACTCGTTACTTTTGTTCTTAGATTCCCGTGCAACAACACAGCCGGCCGAGCTACACATACACAAAAGTGACAGCGAATAATAACAAAAGTTTTTTTTACTGTGGGAAATATACTAATTGGAAGCTTGTAGTTGTAGCTCTTCAGCACTAATCAAAGAAATAAACAGTACAACGAGTCTCAAGCAACTGCCAATCAACATATTATTGTTATTATATTATTGTTTGACCATGTGATCGAAATCGACGCGAACATGCTAAAGTTTACGTTATTGTTGGATAATGAATTACGACTTTGAATGGATTCTATTCGATTATAAAAGGTAAGCTTTTTCTACCGTAATTCATAATTCCTTTTAATTTACTACCTATACTAATTACTACCACCCTAGTATTTCCTGTGTATTACTTTCATTAGTAAAATAAACTTTTCAAAACGGTAATGTATCTATTTGTCAGGTATATTTGTTCTAGTAATACATATAACTAGTTTTATATCTGTTTGAAAATGTTGATTTCTAGTTTTGGCCGTTTTGAAAAGGTTAATTTGTTGAAAAAAGCATTTTTGTAATGCATTCTGGGTGGTTAGTGCAAATTGTGTAGAATTTATGCTGCATTTAAATTACATACTACCTAGGCGCGATACTGACAGGCAGGACAGGACAGGGCAAAGGGCAGTCAGTTTTTGCTCGTCATTATTGTGGGCATGAACTCAGAGTTTGAGTTTAGTTTTTGGTGAGCTTTCGGCTTTCTGAAATTGTGTAAAAAAAAATGCCCAAAAAAATCGTGGTAGGGAACATAATCATAATGTGCAAGCCTCACCTCATCCTTTATTTACGCTCTATTTCCTATGTATTCGTCATTCGTAGTTTTTACTCGCTAGTTAACATACATAGCATAGGTAGGTGTACATAAAAGTATATACATAATATACACTATACACATTCGGTAAAGACTTATTATACGAGTAGAAACACTTTTGGTGTATTTCATTGTAGATTGTTCTGTGTGTATTGTACTATGCATTGTGCAGGTTATTCGGGTCTGTTTCAGGAGATTTAAATCTGTAGAAAATCGTATTATAGCTTAGCCTAGCCTTAATAATTTTATCTGCGTACTCTACTGTGCAGGGATGCTACATATGATTACAATTTACAATCATATATATATACAACTAGGTACGTCGCTTGTCGGTCGGTAGAATAGACGTGCAATTGTAAAAAATGCAATGGTTTGGTGACTTTTTGGCTTCGCCTTAGTAATGCAATGAAATGATGTTGTTCCCTATTTCACAGATTATCTGTGGGCTGTCTACTGTTTGTATTTAATTCTAATTCAGTACGTTTTTTTTTATTATTTACTGTACTGTACCCACTCTTCTGTTCTGTCCGTACCAGTAATGATGCTGATGCTGTGCTCTGTGCTGATTGACATTATTAAATGCTCAATGTGAGTGAGACAGACAGAAAGGGGAGAGAGATTTAGGATTTTCATGCTTGACGTTCTGCAGAGATTTATTTTATATATCATAGAACAGAACTTAGAACCATATTTACCTGTCTCAGAGTCAGTTCAATTTTTGTTTTTTTTTATTTCCATCTCCCTCCCGTTCCTGTAAAGAATCATTAATTCTGTCTGGTTATGCTTTTTGAACTCTGCCACTGCACTCTATAATAAGGGAACTTATAGCTATAAAGTACAGTAATATATAGGCTACATATTTTTGAACGGTTTCAAGTGTCCGTCCCGTCCGTCCGTGTAGTTAGTTAGTTTCGAATTTATACAGAGAATGAGGATGAGAGAAGAGGGGAAGCCTCTCACCCTCAAAATAAATTGCTCTAGTTTAAGTATAATTTCACACTAACTTTAAAAATTGACGACTTGCGCTCATTCACAGTTTTAAAAACTTTTCTGTTAAAAAATCTTCTGAGAGACTACTTCTGCCCTCGTCAAGATTATAAATGTTTCCATTACCCTTGTCATAAGGGAAGCATTACAGTAAGCATCTAGTTTTGCACAGAACACAGGACACAAATGATTTGTAATAATTTCAAATTTATTTTTGAACTTACACAAATCAAATCTGCACCCAAGATAACTGTCAACTGTGCACTCAACTACATAATGGAAAATACCAAGACCAAGGCGCACCAAAAGAATTACCTATGAATTATGAATACCTACTCGAGATTATATTTTATATGTAGAGCTAAAATTAGACGCTCACGAAGAGGCTAACTGTCTCTTTTGCCATTCAAATCAATGCAATGGGCTCTAGCTTTGTTTTGTTTATTTTTTGTATACATAATTAAATGTTGCACAGTCTAATAATGCATTATGCATTTAATTTATGAGTGCCATGGAATTTGCAATCCTAATCTAACTAGTAAAAAAACCAAAATATAAAAATAAAAATAAATGAGAAAAGCAGTAAAGAGGTAAATAGCCATGGATGGATGGATGGGAGAGGATGGCTCTTTGGAAATCATATTGCAAATATTTATGAAGAAGCTCTTCAAAATTATTATTTAAACTGAATGTGAACAGTTTTCATTTCATGTTCACGACCATGTTTACCATGTTATTAGAAGTTAGTTTGAAGATTGCATTGCATTTTGCATTCTACTTCTTTTAGGCTGTCAACTGCTATATGTATACTCGTACTCGTTTTGCAGGTGAACTACGATGATTACGAGTTTTACGGTGGAAACCTAAGGCAGTGCATTCTTTAAGCTATCCACAAGATAGAGAGATGACTTTCCTACTCAAGAAAAAAAAAATAAGACAGACACACATGATATATTTGCTGCCTTTAATTATCACTGCTCTGTGAGTCGTGCTCTAACTCCTCATTAGCAGGATTAAAGTTAAGGTTAAAAATGCAATTAACAATTAGAACCGAGAGAGTGTCTGTGTATACGTCCCTAATGTTCTAGTGCATAAGGCATCGGGACAAAAGGACAAGAAGACAGACACATAGACAGGTGAGCATAGCACGAAGTTGGTATAAAATTACGGCTCATATAACCAAATAATGAAAGATACGAGCAACAGTAGGTAACCGCACATGGCACAGTACAATGCAATGCAAACGATGCATGCTATTTTTATATTGGTATCATACCAGGACACGGACACGTTCTATTCAGCAGAGAGAGAGAGAGAGAAAGAATAAATAAAAAAAAATAATGTAAAAAAAAAGAGGGACACAAATAATAATAATGATCTGTGTTGGTCTTGTCTTTGGTGTATCTAGGCAAGCTTGATTATTTGATGATAATAATATAAAATATTTTTTTTCGTTTGTACTGAAGCCCAGCCAAAAGCCAAAGCCAGGCCAAGCCAAGCAGTACGGAGAGCTAAGGAAGGATAAAACCAAAATTAAATAGGCTGTGTAACGTCGCGAGTAAATAATAGTAATAAGTCTTTTAGCCTTAAGTCCACTCATAAAAGAATACAAAAATGCTGAGAATGCTTAGAAAGGCTTCACAGTCCAAGTACAAATGCGGTCTGCTAGGCAACGATCTACCGTACCGTGTGGTTTCAAAACTAATATTATTGTCTATTATATTTAATTACCCCTTCAGAATACAGAATGCTAATCACACTTGACGCCTTTCCTTATGGTTCTGGCGAACGTAGGTACCTTTCAATGTATGGGTACAGGGACTGTACAAACTGCAAACTGCAGTGCTGCGGTGGCTCTGCAATTACAATCCCATCATAAATGTAAAGGTTAATACAATACGGCATACAATTATCATTTATGTTAGTACACTGCCTACTAGCTACGAGCTTATTAACCTATTCGAAACTGGGAAACTGTTATGGAAAGAATGCTCTGTAAAAGTGTTTATTCTACAAACAAACGTGTTTTCAAAAGGGTCAAAACTAGTAATCGACATTTTCAAAAACATTCAAAACTACCAACTGCCACTTTCAGAAAGGTAAAAACTAGAAATTAACATTTTCAAAAATGTCAAAACTAGAAGTTAGCACTTTAAAAAACACTCAAAAACTAGAAATGAACGTTTTCCAAAACACTCAAAACATAAAATTAACATTTTCAAAAAGGTCAGAACTAGAAGTTAGCTCTTTCAAAAACACTCAGAACTAGAAATTAACATTTTCCAAAACACTCAAAACCTAAAAAAAAAGGACAAAACTAGAAGTTAGCAATTTCAAAAACACTCAAAACTAGAAATGAACATTTTCCAAAACACTCAAAACATAAAATTAACATTTTCAAAAAGGTCAGAACTAGAAGTTAGCTCTTTCAAAAACACTCAGAACTAGAAATTAACATTTTCCAAAACACTCAAAACCTAAAAAAAAAAGGACAAAACTAGAAGTTAGCAATTTCAAAAACACTCAAAACTAGAAATAAACATTTTCGAAAAGCTGGAAAACTATTTATGTTACCGTTTCGAAAAGGTTAAAACATGCATCATTTATATTGTCTACTGTTGATTAGTCGTCTCTGTTTTTTTCGCACATGCTTACATTCTAATTATAAGTTGGTTGCTCTGTGTCTCCGTATGTATAAGAACGTACATAGTTGGCGTGAAGCCGTCCGCAATGCTTTATAGTAGCATATTAGCATTATTAGTTAGTTGTATTATTAAGCAGGAGTATTTGGAAAAGATATTTTTATTTGGGATGCAATTACAATTATGAATTTGAATTGACGAATTTAGAAGGGTGTAACCTTGGAGTAGAGTGCTCCAGGCAATTGATTGTTGTTTTTTATCACAATTTTTTTACCGTCCTGTCCTGCTGCTGCTCCTACAACTACAACAACTATGTACTGTTGCAGACACCGTCGTTGGCTATATCTGCGGTTTAATGGGTGAAGCATTATATTGACAGCAGCAGGGTATTCCTATGTACTTTACATCTCCATTGTTACGTGGCATTGTTGCAACTTGTAATTGTAAAGAGCCGAGTGTAGGGACAGGTAGAGAACACAGTATCAGTTCGTTGGTATACTTAGTACATGGATGATCGAAGGAGGGAATAATTCTACATATCGTGGGTCAAGAAGCATTATTGTGGCGTAAGTCCAGTCCCCGGTTAAAAGCATTCTGACGCAAGTGTTCTTTTGATTAGAGATTGAGTCCCAACAATTAACTTTTTACCAATGTACGTACTTACAAAAAATGTACTGTATTTGTACCACTTTTACACATTTGAAAAAGTGTGCGTAGCATTTTTACTACCTACTTTTAAAAAGTGTAAGTAACATTTTTGCTACTTTTAAAAAGAGTTCATAGCATTTTTGCTACCTATCTTAAAAAAGTGTAATTAACATTTTTGCTACTTTTAAAAAGTGCAATTAGCCGTTTTCCTACTTTTGAAAAGTGCAACTAGCATTTTTGCTGCCTACTTTTAAAAAGTGCAATTAGCATTTTTGCTACCTACTTTTAAAAAGTGCAATTAGTAGTTTTACTACTATTGAAAAGTGTAATTAGCAGTTTTACTACTTTTTAAAAGTGTAAATGCCAAATTTACTAAGTTGTAAAAGTATAAATTTCAGTTTTGCTAATTTAAAAAAAGTATAAATAGCAGTTTAACTCTTTTCAAAAGTGCAAATATATCACATTTACTATTTAAAAAAAAGTGCTTAAATCGCTTTTACGTCTCGCATCGTTTATCGTTTGTTTGACTGAAAATTTGATTTTGGGGACTTTACGTCAAAATGTCTGTAATAAGAGACTGGCGTCCATGCTTTTCACCTTTGACTGGACTTACGCCTCAATGCTTCTTTAACCGCGATTTAATTTATTTTCTAATGGAAATAAAGGCGTCTCGCGTCTTCTTTAATGTCCTGCACTCTGGCTTGGATAAAAGTGTTATGTACGGATGCAAGTTATTGCATCTGAATCTGTAAAATCTGCGTAGTACGTATCGTGTGGGGTGATCCTGGGAGCGAATTCCCACTTTTCCTGACTGGCTTGAATTTGTTATAAGTTATAGGATATAATATTATTGTATTGTTGGCCAGACAATAACCATCTGTATCTCTCTCCTTACTGTACTTTCGGGAAAAATGTTTAGACTTGAGCTGTTCAAGTGTAGATACACGGCGCACACACGGCTCTGGTTTTTTTTTTATTTAATGGGAGGTAATTTAATGTGATGTGACTTTTGCAGTGCCTCCTAGCTTTTTTTTTATTGTTATTGTCTGTACACTTTGTACTTTTACTACGTATTACATATTACATTGTGTCTATCTCTTTACTCTGCCCTGCTGCTCTGCGGTTTGGTCTCTGATGGTCCTGGTCAGAGAAAAACAGAGATAAAAGGCAAGGTGATAATACCAAAGCTCTATTGGGACCTTCCAAATATGACGTAGGGGAAAAAATCAAAAAGGTCAACAAAAAAATATGATACCAAATAACGTTAACCTTTTCGAAACGGTCATTTATAAAGTTTTACACCTTTTGAAACTGTTAATTTCAAGTTTTGACCTTTTTGAAAATGTTATTTTATATGTTTTGACCTTTTTGAAAATGTTACTTTATATATTTGGACCTTTTTGAAAATGTGATTTTGTTAAATTCTAGGTTTAACTTTTTTGATAGTGTTTAATACTAGTTTTGAATGTTTTTGGAAACGTTAATTTACGGTTTTAACCTTTTTTCAAAACGTTAATTTGCAGTTTAGACCGTTTTGAAAATGTTAGTTTCTATTTTTGAACATTTCAAACAAGTTTTTTTTGTAGAAAAAGCACTGCACTGCTGTAAATCGTTCTTTCATCGGTGGTTTTCCAGTTCTGAATAGGTTAACAAAGTTCAAAAATAGACAGTACGCCATTTCAATAAAAGCAAAACCTAAAATTCGAGGTTCATAAAAGTGCAAAATGTGCTATTTTCCACTGTTAAAAAATGTCATTTTGATAACTTCATACTTGAAAGACCCCTTGTGTGTGCCTATATGCACTGATGCTCTATATCTATATCTATCTCTATAAAAGTCAGTATAGACACATTAGGCTATAAGGCTAAAGGCTCCACGGCTTCACATCAATAATTATAATGATGAAGGATGAAATTGCAATCGCAGTCGTGCCTGGACGGAGAGTGAATAGGAGATGTGAGGATTACGCGTCTACAGATTAACTATTAAGGATTAAGGATACCTGTCGGACGTTGGCTATTACTATTATTATTACTATTATTATTATTATTTCAGAAACATAATACGCAATATCTGTAGGTACTCCACTAGCCATTTATGCCTTCGACCATGTTAACTAATACTATCTATGGTTATGACTGCAGTTGGCAGTTTTGTTGTAGTTTGTAAAGTTCCTCCGGCTCTGTTCTCTCGATGCAGCCGTAGACAAGTGTCGAGTGTGGAGATGGAGCAAAAAGAGTTGGCTTGACCATAAAAGCGAGGTTGAACTGCAATCAACCGCACCATTCATCCATTGTCTTAAGATCACTCTGAATGAATTTTTAAATTTTGATTTTCGTCAAGTCAAGTCATGCCATCGCATCGCCAAGTCGAAGAAGTGAAGTTGAAGATGTTAAACACGAGGATTTTTCATGTACTTAACCTATTAGGAACTGGGGAACCATGGAAAGAATACTTTACAAAAGTGTTTAATTCTATAAATTAGCTTTTCCAAAACGGTCAAAACTAGTGAATAACACTTTTTCAAAACGGTCAAAACTAGTAAATAACACTTTTTCAAAATAGTCAAAACTAGTAAATAACACTTTTTCAAAAATGTCAAAACTAGTAAATAACACTTTTTCAAAAATGTCAAATCTAGTAAATAACACTTTTTCAAAAATGTCAAAACTAGTAAATAACACTTTTTCAAAAACAGTCTAAACTAGTAAATAATACTTTTTCAAAAATGTCAAAACTAGTAAATAACACTTTTTCAAAATGGTCAAATCTAATAAATGACACTATTTCAAAATAGTCAAAAAACTAGAAATTACCATTTTCCAAAACAGTCAAAGCTAAGTATATTACCGTTTCGAAAAGGTTAAGCATTTAGCATGGTTTTGGCTCCTCTGCCTGTCTTTAGGAAGTTTTCTTGAGCCTTGTTCGAGAAAGTTTAAAGAATGCGTATGTGTGTGTGTGTGGGCTCTAATAGAAGGTCTCTATATGGGCTGATAATAGTTTATTGTGTAACTCAGAATTTCAATTTTCAACCAAAGTCGATTATTCAATGTAACACTTGACTTTTACTATAAATGTCATCTATGTCCTTACGCATCAAACATTTATAAGTAGCCTATAAAGGAGCATAACACTTAGCTAATTATACTGTGAATATTATTGTTACATAGCATTCTTTAAACACAAAGTGAGTGATGCGCAACAATCCAATGCATTGCAGTGGCAATAAATTTTTTCTGAACGAAATTGTAGAAGATGTTACAGATATATCTATATCTATAGAGGCCCCTGCCTTCATCTTGGATCCTTTGATTTTGAATTTGAATTTGATTGAATGCTCAATTCTTTTCTCTGTGTAGTTAATCGGTCAGGGAGTGGAGAGGTTAGAAAGCGGCAAATTGCTACACATATATACCTATAATTTAAGACCAGAGCCAAAGTTAAGTCAGTCAGTAACCAAGCACATGGGTCTTACAAAGTTTAATTGATGATGAGTTTACCAGAGCACTATAGCTATGTATGTAGGTACGTTGAACGCTTGACAAAATTGCTCGAGAATTCCAATTGAAAATATACTTCTAGTCAGTTTTTTGATGCGACTGCCTTCATATTTTTTGCTATAAGCCAAGACAGCAATCAAGAGCGAGCAAATATGCATAGGACTGATCTGATCTGATGAGATGATGAGAATTACATGGATGAGTGCCAAAATTGAATGAACTTTAAAAGAGTTTTGAGATGAGTTACCTCCAGAGGTGATCTCGCTCTTCTAACTGCGTAGATTGCTTCCTTGGTTTTGGATTGCAAATTACGAGGCTTGTGGTGGTGTGGTGTGGTCCATTGCCCAAACAGATGTGAGGATACAAAAATACAATGTATACCTGCTATGAATAGCCAGGCCAGCGAAATAATTACTGTCAGTCTGTCAGAATATAAAATGCCTAGGAAAGCAACAGCCTCCACGCCTACGATCTAACTAGTAAGCTCTAACAATGTAGCATTTCATTTTCAATCAATGCTCAATAAAATCACCAGGTCCAGAGATCACTTTTTATTATCCAATGATTTAGCTGGATCCACCACAGCACAGCACAGCACAGGTCAAAGGAATCGAAATCGAATGCTTGATGCTTTTTTCGTTTCACATAGGTACAATAAATTATAATGTAAGACGCTTATTAACTGCTGGGCGTAGAAATGGTGGTGAATTAAAAATTGGAATCGGAATTCTAAAGATACTTAATTAAAAGCGGACATTTCATTAGGGAGGTAATTTCGTACAGCCTCGAAGAAAGACCTGTACTATAGTAACTAGTTACTGATTACTGAGGCATGCTAAGTTCCATTAAACGTGTATAAAAGGCTACAAACTATTTCATAATTGAGATAATGAGTGTAATTCAAAATGCATAGCTGTAGATATCAACGACCTGAACCCCCCCCCCCCCCACCCAACTAACTAATAATCACGAGGCACAAGAGAGAAAAATTCCACTCCAAGTTGGCGGTGGCTGGCGGTGGCTAGCTCTCTGACTTTGGTTTGGTTTGGTTTTTTTCTTTTCGATCTTCGATTTGATTTTGATATTGGATACTGACTAGTATAGTAAGACTGAGATATAGATATAGTGACTGATAGGTTAGGCGGTAGTGAGCTGCGTAATGTATAATTTACCAAAATTTACTACTCATTAATTTATTGCTTGCGATTTCTCCCTTATAGCTAGACGCAATCACTTACATTAGTTAGACACACTGCACCTACACTTTTGCATACTTTTCACATTTTGTAGCAAGTTCACTTGTGCCTATATAACTTCCTATATAGTGTCTATACGTTTATCGATGAAGGTAGTTAGTAGTTTTGATTACAAATACTTTGGGCAATCAGTCTTGAAGTGCATAATATAGTGTGATCTGTCTTTTGACTCTCCGAGGGAGAAACTTATCAGGCCCATCGCTCCAAATTTATTATGGTAATAATTATATAATTACAATGGAGGCGCAGGCCAGCACAACACCTGATAGTCGTCATTGATCTCGTTTACGAATTTTTTTTTTCTCTCCTATAATATTATTATAATCTGATCGATCGAGTCTAACTCCAAATCACCCTCACACACGGCAAACGTCTATAGTCTATAGATATTTGAGATTATTCCCATTGATTTGGTAATAGTTGGTAGTTTGTAGCATGAAAACCGAATTCCCAATTGATTTATGAGTTAATCTTACCAATAACATCGCCGTCACAGTACAATGGCTCCTTATTACATGGAATAATTACGGAATTTACTTACCAATTAACCTCCCTCTGTCTCTGTTCTGTGACGTATAGCTTTAGTTTTCATAATAGACAAAGACAAAATGATGCATGCTTGATTCTTCTATACAATCGAATCTTCCACCCATGATTTTGTTTTGGATAAATTTCTACTGTTTTTAAAATTTGGTTTTATTTTGGCGTGATTTTTGGTCCTGTCAAGATTACGTGAGAAATTATACACATTAATGTTGTATAATTTAATGTTCCTTTTGGCATTCAGGATTGCCACGCACTGTTCATTTCTGTTAACTGTTGTAAACCATGTGGATGATTCTATTCGATCCTTAACATTAGCCTTATGGGGCTAAATGAAGCGGTTAATTGTTGAAAAAGGAGCATAATTTGTATAATGCCGTAAATGTTTAGGTAAATGAGTTTGTGTGTGAAGGATAACTGGCCCAGACACTTACACCTTTTTTTTTCTCCAAAATACATATCTTTCCTACACGCACAGACGTAGGCTTTGTCTCTACAATCATTTTAAATTGCTTCTAAGCATCCGTAATAAAGTTGTATAGCAAAGTTTGTCAAGATCGTATCACACGGCATGAGTTGTTTTTCACGGTTGATGTCGATATAGGTATGTAGGTATGTATATCTATATAAGCTTTTGACGCGTGTGGTTCTGTTTATGGAATTTTAGCATTTTTGTGTGTGTCCTCTACGCTTGTCCATTATACTAAATGATGAAAACTTAATTCAAGACAGGACTAGTGAAAGATACCACAGGCTAGAAATTGCAGAAGAAAATGAAGTTGTTTTACATTTTGAAATTTGCATGAAAGTGGCAAAAAAAAGTGTAGATCTGTATTTTCCTCACATATTATGCGGGCTGTGTACTTTTAAAGAAATTTTGCGAGTAGACTTCTAATGAAATGAAATGCACTGCAGTATAGGCGCACTGCTCAGGCAGAGTGCTGAGTTTAAGATTAATGAAAGTTGTACCATTAAAGCTAATTTGGAATGGATGACAGTGTTAGTTAAATTGCGTATGTGACCGCTTTGTATTTGTAATTACGTTGCTTGGGTATAGACGCTTATTCTAATGCCAAATTCGCTATGAAATGCAGGCGGTGTTCTGTGGTGGTTTACCCAGGGACGTATGTATACTTATGTACTATCTTGTTGCACTTTACTTTACATATTGTTGGCATCTGGATTCTTTGCAGAGATTTAGCGTTTTAACGTGACTCGATATAATTTATACTTTTTACCCTTCCGAACGCATACATTAGCCATTTAAGTCTGAGCTGAGAGAGACTAAAGACTTGCTTAAAGGGAAAATAGGGGAGATCATAAAAAGCATAATAAGCTATAAAACTTTGGGAAATGAGCAAAAAAACAAAACCTAAACAACATATAGTCGTATCTACGGCATTTTATATCGTGGGTGAAGAAGCATTAGTGTGGCGTACGTCCAATCCACGCGTAAGAGCATTCTGACTTCTGACGCAAGTCCAATGTTTCCTTAAATTAGTTCAACCTTACGTTAGGTCCCAACAGTCAGTTTTTTACCTATGGGCTTGTACAAAATGTACATATATCACTTTTTCACATTTTTGAAAAAGTGTCTTTAACAGGTGTATCCTATATTTGCAGGTTTACTGCTTTTGAAACTGTGTAGTTAGCAGTTTTACGATTTTCAAAACAGTGTAATTACCAGTTTTAGTGTTTTTGAAATTAGTGTATTTGGAGTTTTACTATTTTTGAAAGGTGTGATTGCAGTTTTGCGGTTTTTGAAACAATGTAATTGGCAGTTTTTCTGTTTTTAAAACAGTGTAGTTAGCAGTTTTACGATTTTCGAAACAGTGCAGTGTAATTAGCAGTTTTACTGTTTTTAAAACAGTGTAGGTAGCAGTTTTACTGTGTTTTAAACGGTGTAATTTTTCAGTTATACTGTTTTTGAAACAGTGTAATTGCCAGTTTTGCTGTTTTTGAAACAGTGTATTTGCCAGTTTTACTGTTTTTGAAAGTGTAATTGCCAGTTTTGCTGTTTTTGAAACAGTGTAATTGCCAGTTTTGCTATTTTTGAAGCAGTGTAAAGGGGCCTGCACTTAAGCCACAATGTTTCTTGACCGACGATATCGTGTGCTGCACCCGTGCATGTTTAGTTATGTGGCTGCTTCGTCGTGGCATCCTAGTAGGTAAACCGATTGAGTGCTGGTATAGATTGCGACTTTCACAATGGAATAATTTGAACTGGTAAAAAAAATCTAGAAAAATTAAGTAGAAGCTGAAAAAGTGACCTGATTATAAATTAAATGCGGATATAATGTTGATGATAATGACTAATAGAAGGTAGTAAAAAGACTAATTTTTTGTTGTTTCTTTTGTGCTCAAATTAATTTCAGACGTTGACAATGAACTCGGCCGGAACCAGTTGGATTTCGTTGATCGGTGCGACCCCCGTGGTTCTTGTCCTTCTAACATGGTCAATCTCTCGTCAGAGGAATCATGAGAAGCTCCATGAGCAGAACATTCTGAGCCGAGGAAATGCGAGCAAATATATTATTATCCTCAAGACCATTTTATCCCTCCAACTCTCCATTCAATTCATCATCTTCCTCTACTCCCTTCTGTACAAGTTACTCTCCATCGAGCACTACGCCTTCATCCTCATCTTCTTAATCCAGACTCTGACGCTCGTCAAATCCCTCCTGAGTCTCAGTCTGGTCCTTTTGAATTCCGTGAGCATCAGCAGTGCCTTCGTCAAGTATCACATCACTCTGCTATTTGCCCTCAGCGGAAGCGTCCACGTCCCCGTCCTCCTCCATGAATTGAATGAGCTTCTCAACACACCCATTGATTTTCGACTATTTGTCTATTTTATGATTGTTCATTCACTCGTGACCTTGGGATGTGTCTCTTTGGTTCTGACGGGGATTTTCAAGTTTTTCTGCATTCGCTGTTCAAATGTGGGCTGTGAAGATGACTGCTCTTGCAGCTGGAGACACAAAACTTGTATTTCTCTCATGATCCTCTGTGTCCTCTGCAGTGATGTTGTTTTCATTGTAAGTTTTTAATGTCTCTATGATTTATTGGTATAAACTCTCGCACTTTTAAGGAGCGTCGAGCTGGCTGCTATGGCGATGTCTCCACTCTTCTCTACCCCACCCACCTTTTATGTATATGTAGTTTTACATTTTTGTGTTGAAATCCTTTCCGGAGAGAGAATTCTTTCTTAATGCTTATGTATCTTGAATTCTTCACTTCACAATTCAATGTTCGTGAATAGCCTGGGAATTTTCGTGTATAGACACGGAACTGCGGTACTTTTTTGCAATCTCAAATACGTACAGTGTAGTTATAGGTGTAGCTCGCTACTTTTGATGCAAAATGAGGCGTATCCATAAAACCACGAAAAAGGACACTATTTCCCCAATTTTATTAACACATTGATTCAATCAGCTCTTTAGCACTGTGTAAAGACTAATTTCTGCACTTTTTCAAAACAAAAAATTCAGTTTATGCTTTTTTAAAACATTCAAAACTTCGACTTGCACTGTTTCAAAACATTCTAAACTTCGAATTGTGGTTTTCAAAACATGCAAAAACTCGATTTGCACTATTTCAAAACATTCTAAACTTCGAATTGGGGTTTTCAAAACATGCAAAAACTCGATTTGCACTATTTCAAAACATTCTAAACTTCGAATTGGGGTTTTCAAAACATGCAAAAACTCGATTTGCACTATTTCAAAACATTCTAAACTTCGAATTGCGGTTTTCAAAACATGCAAAAACTCGATTTGCACTATTTCAAAACATTCTAAACTTCGAATTACTGTTTTCAAAACATGCAAAAACTCGATTTATGCTTTCTCAGCATATACAAAACTTGGATTTATACTTTTCAGAATATACAAAAACTCGATTTATGCTTATTCAAGACATACAAAACTTCGACTTATAAACTTTTCGAAACATGCGGAACATCTATTTGCACTTTTTCAGTCCTTTTATGTTTCTTTGTGTGAATAACCGCCATTTTGCATCTTAACGTTTGCCTCCGCGTCACTTTGCCCTTAAAAGCAATAGT
>JAQFZC010002949.1:0-20681 GCA_034695205.1 Dicyrtoma fusca
TTCATGTTTCATGCTCTTATTCAGCTTCAGTTAAATAAGATCTTGAGCCTGTTTTTTTTACCCGGACCTCCCTTATTCTTACTATTTCCCTCTAAGGGTAAGCTTTTACGTCTACTGTTGGATGATACTATTCTTGTGCACATTTGTTTTACTGTAGGTACTTTTCCATTTCTGTATCAAGAATAAGATGGTGTAAAACAAATAAACGACTAGATACATCAAATATATACACTTTTCAAGATAGAGGAGATCTCTCACTAACTAGTCAGTTAAATCATCCTACAGGCAACAGGACAGGCCTTAAGATCATCTGCTGCAAGATAATCGCTTAAAATAATTTGTTAAGGATTTATTACAGCTGCAGCCTTTAAAATAGTGCTTATTGATTAAACGCATAGATTCGTAACAATGTTTTCATGGGGGTGAAGTACTTAAATACCTACAGTTTAAAGTGGTTGTAGTTAAATTAAATTGACAATTGTTAGTGTTGAACTGCCACTCCCGATTTATTAGCATCTGTGGTAATACAAACAGCAGTGTTTGTGAGTGACTTTGAAATAATTTATTGGAAATTGAACTGCTAATAAAAAAAAAATTAAGAATCTGTCAATTTTGAAGGAACCTTAAACATTGCTGCAAACTTGACCGGATGGGTGATGGGTTAAATATATGTATCCAGTAAATAATCTTATCTTTAAGCATAGAAGAGAGGTGACCTTTGATCTTGATCAGAATCAATTTGATTTTTGTGTGTGCTATAGTAGCTGTGGTGGCTTCAAACCAGGACCAGGAGTCAGGTCATAAAGTTAATAATTATAATTACTTTTAAAGTAAAAAGCCGCCTCCAATCTCCAGTACTAAAAGTATTCTGTGTAAAGAAGAGACACAACAGGGCGGCTTTCGCTCCGCTTCGCTTAATAAAATAAAGTGTTACATAATTTTAGTAAATCTGTAGTTAACGTAAATCTCCGATTAATTTTGGAGTTGAATATCTGCCTTACCTATACTAGTACCTACATAAACAACGCCTTGGAACGTTGCAGTGAGGTTAATTCCAGCAGGAAAATTAATCAAGCATTTACGGTAAATGTTCAATCTCAAAATAAAATAAAAGTCAGACTGTCAGGCAGTAAAATGAAGGGGTGATACTTATTCTTACTTTTTAATATTGTGGGGCAGACTTGGACCGCACGTGGAAATGTATGTACATACATATACCTAAGCGATTCGTTTCATGTATGAGTGACTAGGTTGGTATTTACATTGGTAATAGATACATGGATAGATAATTTACTTTTCCAGTTTATTATACAAGTACCTAACTTGAATTTTTTACATAAGTGTAATTGGATCCCTGCCTTCAGGCTATTAAAAAAACTCCAAGACGTCGGTCCAAGACAAGACGCACGTGCTGGTACTGGTATGATGCTGGTGATCTGACTAGTGAGCTTTAATCTTCAGTAAAGGAGACATATGGAAGGATTGTGAACGAATATTTACAGATCAGGAATAAGGCTTGTTGACATTATAGCGTGATCTTTGATTCAGCCTATACGTCTAGTTCAATTCCCTATCTAGGTACTAATACTAACTAGGTACTGGAGTCTTTGTAAAGCCGGCTTTAGTGTGTAAAAATATCTTGGAAGTAAAGAGTGTAATTTTTGAAAAGTAGATTTTTTAAAAACACCCTTGTCCAAAAAAAAGGTATTTTTCAAAAATTACGAGTGTTTAATCACAAAATTGTATGCAATTATTTAATCAACTCGCATTTCGTACCTGGTTATTTTTGCAGGCACCACTTTCAGTCAATCAAAGCAACTCGTATTTGGATTTGGATTGGTATTTTGAATAGAGCACAGAAGAGATCAAATTAGTGTCAAACCAACAAGTAATGGATGCTTTGAAAAAAGGATGGTTCAGTGAGCTTAGGTATTTCTTTTTTTTATATTTCGTATTTTTTTAATAAAACGTTGAAGTGTTAAAATTTTGGGCAGAAAGTTGTATGGTATATTTAATTTTGGTTAATGTTGAATAATGCAGGTACTATTATTTATACTATTGTGTAATTTGTATTTGATCTGTAGCCCTTTATGGTCCGGACAAAGTTTTTCGATTGAAGTGGATGAAATTTTACATCAGGAAAAATCAAAGTATCAAGATGTTCTCGTGTTACAAACGTAAGTGAAGGTAGTACTAACAGTGTGTCACAAAGTGCCCAAGTAATTTAGTAGGCTTATTAAAATACCTCTGTAGTTATCATTAATATTTGTACTGACTTATATTTTTGCTAATTTATGACCTTAGAAAAGCGTACGGCAGAGTGCTAGTGTTGGATGGAGTGATTCAGTGTACAGAGAAAGATGAGTTTTCCTATCAAGAGATGATTTCATTTCTTCCACTTGCTTGCCATCCCAATCCAAAGAATGTCCTGATCATTGGTGGCGGAGATGGTGGTGTGGCTCGTGAAGTGGCTAAATATCCGACTGTGGAATCAATCATTCAGTGTGAAATAGATGATCGTGTAATTGAGGTGTCAAAAAAATTTCTTCCCTTCATGGCTTCCGGTTTTGACAGTCCAAAACTTACGCTCCATGTTGGAGACGGCTTTGAGTTTATGGGGAAGCACCAAAATCAGTTTGATGTCATTATTACGGATTCCTCGGATCCCATTGGTAGTTTGACATTCTAATTCTAATTCTAAATTCTTTTTTGTTTGTCAGTAAATCGCTTGTTTGACTGTGCTGAAATGCAATGTCAACTTTACAGGTCCCGCTGAAAGTCTTTTCCAAGAGAAGTACTACCGCCTTGTGGCAGCAGCCTTACGACCCGGTGGGATTTTGTGTTCACAGGGGGAAAATATGTGGTATCATCGGAGTATCATTTCAAATATGATCACATTCTGCAAAAAGATTTTCCCTGTCGTCAGCTATGCGTACACTTGCATACCAACTTATCCCGGAGGACAAATCGGATTTTTACTCTGCAGTAAAGATGAGGTAATTAGTCTCAAATTCGCACAGTTATATCTCGCACAAAAATACTTATGTATAATATGTATGTACATCGATAATTCATAAAAAAGGGTATTTAACGAAACTGTCCTATTCTTCCTTTCTAGTCGACCACATTTGAAAAGCCACTCCGAATATTTGAAGAAGAAGAGCTTGAGAATCTGAATTTGAGATACTATTCGTCCGAAATCCACTCTTCAGCATTTGTCTTACCTCGGTTTGCTCGAAAAGAAATTCAGGACAGTATAAATGAGAACGGTACCGTAAAGAATGAAAGCGAGAAAGTAGCTACTGCTAGTGCTGATGCTGATGTGCTGCAAACACAGTCATAGAATCTATTTCGTCCAACAAGCGGCCTTAAATATCTCTGCCTACATTATGTGCTTCTAATAATGAATACATGGACTTTAATTTTATTCTTTCAATCCAACTTCTTGAGTCTGGAAACTTTATACGTGATTTTTCTACAGTGTAGATCAAACCCTTTGTTTAATCTTCCTTACATACCTTCACCATTTTACAACGAAATAGGGAGGTTTTGAAATACCCAAGTACCTAATTTCTTCTTTTTTTTCGTAAGTGCACGTAATAGATTTGAAAAACTTTCCGTACAAAATTGAAATTACCGACTTAAAGTTGGGATTTATAGAGTTAATTAGTAATTAGCTATTGTTAGTAAGTACTTGAAATTGAAATTATGTAGCGAATTCGAATGATTGTAGACAGCTCTTGCTCATAAGTTCAGCTATTTCTAAATATTTGTAAGGGTACGTACTTTTTTTTTCTTCAGTACGTAGTACTTTAAACTACCTGTCCACCTACCTGCCATGGGTACTTCCAGTGTAACCTGTCTGTCTGAATCAGGGATTAGTGGGCAGACGAACGAATCTTATTTTCCTACTATCGTTGTATACCTATACTTATGCTACATAGTTTATAGGATGAATAGGAAACTATAGCTAACTATAGCTAGTGTATGTCAAACACCGGTCATCGGGAAAAGCAAAATGCAAAGAACAAAAATTAATTCTGATCTGAAACAAAGCTAAAGCTGCCATGTGTCAATGTAATTAGTGTAAGTTGGACAATTTTGTGCTCTCAATACAATTTTGACAAAAAGGGGTATTTTTCATTTTGTGCTGTGTAGTAGTGTAAGGAATAATTACTAATGTTCTGTATCTGTATTTACACTTCGAAATACATACATTATTTATACATAATACAACTTTGGTTCTTATTTTTTTGTGTTGGCTAAGAATCAGAGAAATTGTCAACGTAACGATTACCTTTCCCAAATGACGGGAGTACACTGTAATGATGATAATGACATATTATTGTGGAAGTATTTTGGATAAAAATTTGTGTTACAATGGAGATTGTTGTGCGGTACACCAAATAAAATATCCACAATATGTGCAATTACACTTCACGAGCGTAAAATCTTTAGCGCATTTTGGCTACCAGCATTTAAATATTCTAGTGAACGTTGCAGGGATACAAATAATTAATAAAACTTTTCGGATAATTAAAGATTAGTAAATCATGTCATCTTTATCACAGACCACAGAATGTTAGTGTTAGTATCCATGCTGTAAAGAACGATGGCGACCGTGCGCAGGTGAGACGTTTAAAACAATCAATAAATTCAAAATTGCAATCACAAATAAAATACACAATAATAGTATACTTAAGTATAGTGAATATATTTTAACTTTTTATTATTATACCCATATAATTTTTGATAATGATAAAATGAATGTATAATTTACAATATACATACACTTGTATGCTCTATAACTCTATATATACATTTTCAGATTTCAATATGGTACCAGTACATAATAATCCATCTACGGCTAAATAACTATCTACAATTAAGATTCAAATATATCTTCCTCATCTGTCTAAATACTAGTCTACAGGTCTACACGTGCCCTAGTCAATCCACGGTCACGGGTATTAATATTTATTTCCATGAATCATTTCTACTATTTTTAATTTTGTAGTCGATTACATATTCCGTTATTCAGTTTAGTTAAAGTCCTTTCAATTCATTTTCAATTCTCGATTATATTATTATACTTAATTTTTGTTAGTACAATAATTATTATTAAAATCATAGATCATTTTCTCTACACATAGAAGCCATACATATAGCCATGCTTTACTGATTGTTTTTGTTTCAACTTAAAGCTTTTAATAAATCCTTGTTTGTTTAGTACGAATTTAGTTCAAACAGAAAGTATGTAATTCAATAAATCTGTTAGACAACAGACAAACATTCTTTAGACACGAATGATGAATCCCCCAAAATGCTTGATACACAACTTTTGGGCTTTTGGGACACCGGGACTGAAATTTTGTTTGACAAAAAAGTAACAAAATAATATCAACGTTTTGTTTCGCCCGGAACTTCATAATAATTATAATTTCAATCAAAATCAAAAGCCACACAGAGCACAGAGACAGAGTGTAGAGTATACACACCACCCACCCACCCCCCAGCAAAAATAACACGAAAATCATCGCCGCATTTACATAATCAATCCACATCTGTGACAAATTCATACTCATACAAGTTTGTACCATTATTGGAGAGATGACAGGTGGATAGGACAAGAACAAAGAATATTAATCATCATTACACAATAATAATATTATTGTTATTATTATTCTTTTTACCTAATTAATAATTATCAACATTACATCGTCAACTGTCAAACCACGGGTCATCAAAAGTGTATTGAGTTAGTCTTTGCGTTTACGTTTTTTTTATTTTACCAGATAACGAGTAACGATTAACGATAGCGATACAGTATACAGAGATAATATTTTTAATTCCTTATCGTTAGTCAAATGTACAGGATTATTTTTCATTCTTTATCAACACGTTAAAATGTACCTACCTATATGTCACAAGTAATATTATGTAATATTGTAATTATGTAACGTTTAAGATTATAATTAATTTTATAACAACTTTGATTCAACTTAAAGCAATCAATATCAGAATTTGGTTCTTTCCAAAACATTTAGTACACATTTATCTTTTGTTTGGTATTTTTTATATATAAGTATAGCTGACTAACTAATAAGAATATCTGATACTGATGTGACTAACTACCTATGTACTTATTGTTTCCTGCAATTTTTTACTCGTACTGTACCTGTACTATTTTAAAGGCAGTTTGATTTACTAACCCAATATTAATGCTCACTGAAATTGAGAAATTAGGCTATCTACTTACTACTAACTAGTACTATAACTACTACTTTATTACTTTTGCATTACATCTGTATTTTATTTAGTATTTATGTACTACAGCATAAGCTACATTTACCCATCATGTGTCTTGTACACACAGCAATTAAAATGACAGTGAGCGAGAGGTATAGACGTACAGAGTACATAGATACACGGTCAACGGTATTAAGCGGCTAATAATGTAATAATGAACACTGAGAAATAATTACAACAATAAATGAGTAGTCAAATTTAAAATTAAGTACCACCTGGGTCAATAAATAATGATAAAAGTTAAAGTGTAATTAAATGTGATGTGACTGTACTTACTGAGACAGAAAAAGAATCCTAATTACGATACAAATCCTATCCTGCTAAAAGCTAAAAGGCTAACCTACGTGTCTAGACCTCCAACACTCAGATTCAGACAGCAGAGATTTCAAACGACAGTTGCATCCGAACCAGAACCGGTACCAGGCCACACCAGCCAACAAAAAAACAATCAAGAGCATCCGAATCCGATTTAAGACTAAAAAGACTAAAAACAAAACAAAAAGCATACAAAATCCACAAAATCCAAACTCCAATCATCCCGCATCGCCTCATCATCCCATTAATATCTCCCTGAGATCGTGTGTCAAAAATATATATCTGGGTTTAAGTATACTTACGTTTCCTCTCAATTCTCAACTCATCTTTTGTTTTTTGGTATGATCAAATCGCTCATGATAAATACAGTTATTCCCATTAATTAATTAATAAAATTCACTGTACACTTACAACATTATATATTTAACCATTCCTACACGTCTACACCCGGCACAGTTGATTTCATTTTCTAATTTCTCATCTATGAGAATGCTTTTTAGCAGAGCTTAAACTCAAATCAAAACCAAAACCAAAGCCAAAGCCAAAATCAAGCCAACAAATACAGAATAGAGTCGTAAGCTGTAACCGTAACTGTTTCCAGGATCCAACCTTGCAAAAAAACGGACTCAAACTAGTAGGCACCCTGAATTCTGAATGATTAGACCAGCAATAATGAAGCCTTCATCTATCTAACCTCCTAATTAATTAACATTTCTAATAAAATACCTAGTCATGAAGATTTGAGACTTAAATATTCCTGCATTCGTCTCTCTGTCTTTTTATCCTGTACAATAGTTTCTATTATGTTTCCCAGTTTCTCTCTGTCGTTGCCTGGTAGCCGGTAGCTACTGAATATACTATTATTACAAGAACGTCTTCTCTCTAGTCTGTTTCTACGCCTACCTGTGATAAAGAAACAAAATATTGTAATAATATAAAATACCAATACCAAGCATATATAGAAAGAAAGGAACACTAATTAGAATTAGGCTGGTTAACTAATTAAGACATTAGACATTACAAATTTAATTAATGTCCACTTTCAACTTTTTTTTTGTTTTTTTTTAAGTTTCAGCCTCAAGCCAAAGATAGTTTTATTAAATCATTTTTTTTTCTTTCCCCACATGTAATTAATATATTATATATATTTTTTTTCTTACTCTTGCAATCTGCAATGAAATTTGTTTTGTAAACTAAGTAAAATATATATATTATGATATATATTTATATAGGTAATTATACACGTAGTTTGTTTAACGCATTAATTTAATTTGTAATAATTAAATATTTTTAATGTAAGGATGTAACAATATTAACGTGATTAAAAATGTTATGACTTTTTTTCTTTCTCTTCTTCTTCCTAATCTGTATTCTCAAGTTCTCAAATATAATCTTGCTGTATTGTTTTTTTTTCTCCTCGTAATCATGAATCATGACGCATAATTTATAATATATTATTTTATAGGTTATATAACTATTACTTCTATCATTCCATATATATTTATATCATTGGAAAAATGATAATCGCAAATAGCAACAGTAATTATTAGAGTTTTTTTGCAGTAAAATTCCTTCAATTTCAAGATTTTAAACTAAATACTTTGTAATTTCGTACCGATCAAAAACCAATCATCAATGCAAGTTGTACAAATAGGTAATTCAGATCTACCTTACACAATTTAAAAGTTAAAGCGTCACACACAGAAAAACCTGAATTAGAAAAACAATCGTTCATAATTTTGATAAAATCGGTAAACCGTAATAAAATCAGAGCACTGCATTGCAATCTGATCTGCTGTCAAGTCATTTTACGTTAAATGAAAACGAAATGTAAAAAAAAAACACACACTCAGAGCAGTGCAGTGATAATTAAAACAAAACTGACTCAGTGGCACTTGAATTGTTTGTAATTTCCGATTTGACAAAAGTGACAAAAATGATTGAAATCGTGTAATCTCGGAAAAATACCAGCAGAATCAGAGCTAAACCAAATTACACTTGACCAATAAATTATGTATGTATACTGATTATTGTGATTGTTTCGATTATTACCCATATGAAACTGAGGGCATTTGAAATCTTAAACTCACTTTTAAACTGACAACTGACAATTTTAATGTACAGTAATATTTTATACATTTCATATTATAATAATTAAATTCAATTACTCCACCTCATGAAACTGGTTCATCGTCAACAAAATAAACTAAACAACAACAACAACAAGGCAAAGCAAAAAAAAAAAAGAAACTAAAAATTAATTAGAAACCATCCACCCGCTTGTTACTACATGTACTTAATAATAGTAATCGATACAATTAATCTTTAGTTAAATGTTCCACGTACAGTGTACAGTTATGCATATATAATCTATAGACATACATTTTCATATAATGCGTAATATATTATTTTACTTTTACCTACTTTAGTTTAGTCCTCACATATGTGTCCCTGTATAAAATTTCATAAAAACTCAAAAGACTGAAACAGAATAACATTTATATAGTGAATAAATTCAAAAAAAAAATTATTTTAAATCAGATCACAAAATAATTATTTCGTAGGCCACCCAATCAATGTAACGCTATATACAGTTTTTCCACCTTTCAACTAGTACACCGTCCCGTAGCAAATACTCAAAAGAACTACTCAAAATCCAAAGCTTCAATTTTTAACGTTCGACTTTCAATTTTAGAATCTTTATACAGCTTGTCTTTGTAATAAAAAAAAACAACCGAGTAACTCATTTCTATGTAAGTAACAATTAAATTTTAAATCAATTTATGATATGGGTTCCGAAACATAATTTAAATTCGGTTAAAAAAATGATAGATTTTGAAATCATTGCTGTTAAAACACCGATAGTGTTTTGTATGCCCCACGGCATAATAAAACTACGATAAAATTAACGATGAAAATTGCAAATATTCCTTTACTTTGGGTGTAATTTGAAAAAAACTTTGTCTCATCGGTTTTGATGGAACTGTCGGCAGTAGATTTTGGTTTCAATTACACTATTAAAACGAAAACGACTAAAACCATAATTAAATAACTTGACGAGCATTGGAACCAAAAAAATCGAAAAGTGTACACATAAATATCATGTATGTTTTTTGAATGTGTCTAGAATATAACAGATAGAACGGTTTTTTGATCATAGTCATTAATTATTATGTTTCATAATAGGTCTAACTTTGTAAAATCTAGATATAATTTAATATAATCTACATATAATAATTATTATTTTATAATTTAAAGCAAGGATTGATCTAAATCATTGCTTCTTTCTTTCAATTCAAATTCAAAGTTCGCTCTTATATCATCATCGCTCCCATTTTTTCCGACAAGCATTCGCATTTAAATTCTTTCACTTTCTTTCTTTCGTTCGTTCTTTCTTTCTTACTTTCTTTCTTACTCGCTCGCTCTCGCTCTTTCTTTCTTTCAAAGTCAAAAGTAAAATGTGTTTGTTTTCTTAATGTTTATCATCTCTCTCTCTCTCTCTGTCTGCTTTTCAAATCATCATCTATGCAATCATGAATATATAATTATGAAGGTATATATATTTATATTTATAGAATTAGATACGTATTTATGTTCATAAATCTGCTAAATTGCTTTTGAAATTATTCTCATACGTACACACCACGGACTCGTCTCACATATTATACTTCATAAATCCCTTTGATTGATCCCTGGACCATGCGGCTGGAGGCTGTGAGGGTGGACCAGGATTGGGTGGTCCTTGATGACCGGGACCAGGACCATCTCCACCACCCCAACCAATGAACCCGGAACTATCCGGAGGTTGCTGTGAACTTCCTCCTTGAGCAGCCGGTGCATTGGAGTGACCGAACCCAGAAGGATGATTAAAGCTCTGTGGACCTTCACTTCCCTGTTGCCCTCCCTGAATATTTCCAACTAGGCCCCAGCCAGCCTGGTATCATTCAAAAAAGAAACAAAAATTTATTATTACTTCCTGATCGATATACCAATTAATAAAGCACTTATTTTAAAATAGGATTCCAAAACTAACCTGATTCAGTGCAGCCGCAACAATGGCTGGATTCACGGGCATCCCAAGATTTAAAGCACCGAGTCCCATAGGATTATTCAACCCTTGTCCCTGGCCAGTTCCTCCAGCACCACCGCCGAGACCCAAAGTTTGAAGATTCGGCATATCCATTCCACCTCGATTCCCAACACCCCCACCTACAGCATTCCATGCAGCTCCCCCTTGACCGTAATGTTGTTGACCGTATCCACCCGGCATTTTAGCTCCATCCCGAGGCTGAACACCTGGAAATATATCAGTATCTACAATATACCGCAAAAAATTTTTAATTTGTAAATTTCACTCTTAACACACGCCGAGTTTTTTAGACCATAAATAAGTAAATGAAATAGTTCTTCGAAAGTAGAAATTTCACAACTTACTTCTGTAAGGATACTGATGACCAGCTTGATGACGAGTGGGGTCGGTCTTGGGAGCCGCGTTAGAAACGTGGACGGAAACTCCCTTGACGATGTGATCTTCACCACAGAGATTTTGGGCAGCTTCCGCTTCTAAGAAAGTAACAAAAGCGAAGGCCCGAAACGGCTTTGGAATGAAAACATCTGTTACTTCACCGTATTTGGCAAAATATTCCCGCAAATCTTCAGCAGTTATATCCTCCGTGCATCTACCAACAAATACTTTTGCAGGGACATGAACTTGTTGTGATTCCTTTAATCCAAAATTATCCACACCAAAGTTAGACACAACGAATCTAGACAGGTGAAATACTACATTTCGTCGGCAAAGTACGTAATTCCCAAGGCTTTATAAGACTTGTATTTACAACCTCGGGCTTTACGTACTCCACCGGCGATATCGTCTCTAAGGTATTCAAAAATATGGTGCCTACCACTTTAAAAAAAATACACAGCTTCGTAAATATGCCTGTTCAAAAACGAAAGATTCTCACTAGCTCGTGTAAAATGTAAGAAAAAAAAACTTACAAACAATAACCGAAGTATCCTGTTTTGAATTCAACTTACAGACGTTTATAAATAACTAAATCGCACTGTTTTGTTGTTTCTAAAAGATAAGTAGCATATTTTGTTCCTTCAATGACGACATACGTATAAACAGTAAACTGTGGAAGATATAAATGTAGAGCAGTAGTTGCATAGTAACCTTCGAATTTGGAATTTTCACGTCACACCACCGTCCTTCAATGAGATGCCTTTGGGAGAGAGCTCTCATCTGAGATTCGTAACTACCAAAGCGAATAAATCCAAAACCTTTTGATTGTCCAGTTTTCACATCCTTCTTCACCTGAGCCATCAAAACCTCTCCAAAAGGTTCAAAATATTCCCTTAATTGCTGTTCCGAAGTTTTCCATGGCAAGCCCAGCACAATTAAATCTGAACATTTATTCTTTGACGTATTTTCAAATCTTTTAGCTTTCGCAGTAGAATTTTCCAAATAGTCATCAGATTTTCTTTTGTTTTCCGCTGTGTACACAAGAAATATATAGGATTTTTCAAATAACAATAATTCACATCTTACGTAACAAAATTATTTTAAATAAATAATAATACGTACAAGTACTTACTGATCAAATACTTACAGTGTAAACCTTTGGGGAAGACGCAGTAGTAGACACTATTTCCCCAACCATTATCTGGGGGATGGAAGCGACCATCTACTAAACGAACGCCTCGCATTCCACCCGAATCAGGATTACGAAATTTAAGCCCAGATGTGCCCGGAAATTGAGCGGACAAGGTGGACAAGAGTAGACTACCATCTTCTTCAGTGGGCACTTCAATAGGCTCTTCTCCATCATCTTCCGCCACTTGCACGTATGTAGACATTTTTTTTAAATCACGTTTTATCATTCACAACTCACTACTGAAACAAAAACAAACACAACACAAGGTTCCACATTTAGTTCGATGGCCTCATTACATATTATTTTAGGTATGCACGGACGTACACTGTCAAATATTCTTCTTTCAACTTATAAACTCGAAATATACATGTATGTAAAGCTTTTGTTACAAAAAGTAACTGAATTTGTAGTTAGTTTGCAAAGTCAAAATAGGAAATGGTAATTACGTAAATACTTTCAATTTCATTGTTGGATAAAATTACAAGCAAAACTGCTTATTAGTAAAATTATTTGCTCACAAATATCAGCATTCTTTTCCAGTTGGTTAAGTTTTTACTGTTTTTCTTTACTAAGCACTTGATCTTTGGGTGCTCGATTTCGAATGGACTTGTAAGCCTTTCTATCAACTTAACTTTTTATGTCGAGACATTTAAAAAAGAATCTACTACTGACCGGAATTCTTATAAAGAGATGATTAACTTTACTTTCAAATGAAAGATTTTTCTCTTTTGCACTTACTCAAATTAAATCCTACGAGTTTACACGTTTCAGTCGAACTGATTACTACCAACTTCGACATTATGTAACTATAACACACAACTGCAGGCCGTACGCACGCACGCAGACGGGCTCAATCGGTAACTAAGCAATTCTCCAAAGTTTATTTTGTATTATTATACAACTAGAGAGACTAGAATAGAATCTATACAGTGCCTTGATCTTGAATAGCATATTCGTAATCGTAATCGCTCACACCCCCGATCTCAATCACTGATAGCTTCATTCGATTGTGGAATCACAAAGTAAGAAAAACCGGTACAAACTGCCGTATTGAAAATTGTGAAAAGATGAAAAAGACGTAATAATAATAATATGACCCAGTTCACACAGTCAAATACTATTCCTTCTACATACTAAGATATTCTCAACCAATAACCAATGGATAAAAATAATTATTATTGATAAATTTATTGTAAATATAAAAATGCTAGTATAATAAAGCCAAACTCACCACAGTCAAAGACAGTTGCTAGATTTTAAAATAATTTGAAATATAATGCACACTCCCTCTTTCGCTCTCGCACAACTTCCTTAATTGTAACTACATTCACCAGTAGATTCAACAGACACCATTTACTCTAAAAAATCAACAAATTCAAAAAATCAAAAACCGTTTGAGTCCCTGGAACAATGGTAGAACAGAACTGACAGATCATCTCATCACCCGATTAGAATCACAATCAATCATACGACAGACAATGCAATGAGCAATGACACAACTAAAACTGAGAACACAATCAAAGAATAAGGCGGTAGAAATTCTAAAAAACACAAATTACAATGACACCAGACTTCATTTCATTCTTTACTTAGGTATTCCAGTTATTCCAAATCCATCAACTAATTAACTTTAAATGTATAGCCAGCAAAACCTAATAATTCAAATCGAAATCAAAATGTAAACAGAAATAGCAGAAATACTAATTAAAACAAGTTTCGAAATACTCATTTTGTTTTGTCTGTAGAATAAAGATACATTTTTTATTCCCTTAATCGCAATTCGATTACATAATCTCATTTTCATAGTAATGAAACAGCGATTAGCTTTCTTGTGAATAAGAAAAAATACAAAACGTGGGACGACAAACGTACGAGCCAGGGAATCCAGTTTAAACCTGAATAATAATCTTTGAGTCACACACACCGACCGAATCGTGATTAACACGGCCAGCTTTTAATTATGAATTAAATTACAAACAACAACTTCCACGACTGACATCTATACCCCATGACCTACTCCTCATTATCAAATCATTTACAAACAAAAACAGCCAAGATCAACAAAAATCGTAGACAGGTACTCCATTTCGATATCTGTCAGTAGTTCTATGTAGTTTATAGCTCCAAACTGGATCTAGTGCAAACATCAGAGTTTCGTAACTTGCAACTTTAACTTAAGGACCTATAAAAACATGGTCACTTGATTCGTCAATATGCTTCCTTCCTCGTCACTCTCATTATAGTGATTTAGATCAATCACGAACTAGTAATCACATTTTCTTTTTGACAGATAAAAACGATGACTACTTGACACGTTCAATGCGTTTCAACAGAGATCAAAGGAGCTGATGGTAATAACAGTCAAAAAATAAATATCAGACAGGTCAACACCTGCAAACAAACAAAACAAAACAAGACAAAGCTGGACAAACAAGCATGAATAAATAAATACTGCAACACTGAAAGAACTATACAATGTAATATACTTGATAATCCTACAACAAATAACAACTAAATAGGTTGCAGGTGTATCATAGAATACATTTTTTTACATCCCAAGTCAAAAGTTGCAAGTCACAATCACTTCTGGAGATCTGGATCTGGGGTCTAGGGCCGGACGGTCAATGGTAAAATAGCAACACCGATGACCGAAAATGGAACACAAAAATTAATTGACAAATTACAGCTAATGGGTAAGGCTAATTAATGACACATTTCTGGACCCATTACAAATTACAAACTATCAGGTAGTGCACTAACACAACACCCAAAGAGACTAACTATCAAACTATATAAAATTATTTATACAGGTTATAGGTAAGTAATTACTGTTACTAATTGCTAATACTAACTATGAACTAGTGACTAGTAAGAAGGAAAACTCTTCGAAATAGCCTTTTGTTCGTCTAGGTACTTTCAACTTTGGTCCTAATCCTAATCTCAAAAGCCTTCCCCTACCTAACCTACATTTACGTACACTCAACTTGAACACTCGTTATTTAACATTTAAGCGATAATAAATATGCAAAATAATTATAATCAATACTACCTACTCACTATTACAACCAATGGCAACCAAAACCAACACTACCAACATTGAACATCGACCGACAATTGACAAAAATACAAATTCTTTGCCAGTTTGCCTGCCTGCCAGTCTGCCCTCCAATTTATTCAGCGAGTGAATTTTAGTTTAGCTTTGTCTGAGCGGTGAAATGAGTGAGTGAGCAGTCGGCATTTATAGCTGTAATTATGAATTATTGATCAATTAACTTTTATACTAAAAATAAAACAAATAACAAGGCACGCATGCACGAATGACGAACAAACGAACAAACAAATAATGACAAAATTACAGCCAGCCGTACAACTAGTCACATCACAAGTTTCTCCCTCATTTGCCGTAGCCGTAGGTGTAGCATTTAACTGTCTTACTAGTTTGTGTAGTTAGTAAATAATGATTGCAGATTGCCAACACGACCAACGACTGTCAACTGTAATAAAAATAAAAATTGAAAGCACCAAAAACCAAACCTAGAACCAAACCAAATGCCAAATAGCGTTGAATATTTTGAACTAAACTTAAAACTTGAAATCAAAATGATTAATTCATAACACTACTAGCAACAGCAACCAGAAACTACGAATGACGAACTAACGTTGAACGTCAACAGTACTTATTATAACTTACAACTTAATAAAAATAACATTCAACATTTTTTCAATCATCAAGGACAAATGACAGAAAGAAAAAAACTCGTTAACATTTAATATTCTGTCACTATTTCACGATCAACGAAGTCAACGATTCAACGATGCGATGCACGATGCACTAACCATTCATTGACCATCCACTACCAAATATGAATGATGAAAAGTTGAACTCTGAATGTCAAATATTAGGTCATAGGTACATTATTCTGAACCGACGGAACTTAAACTTTAAAAACTGATTCGGAATTCGGAATTCGGTTCTTCAAAAATCGGAAGTAGTTGGAACTTCTCAAAAGCAAAAAGTCCCGTCACCCGTACGTTCAACGTTTGCTTTGACGTGTAAATATGTGTAAACGTAAAAACTGGGTACCAAAAAAAATGATAAAAAAGGACACATTGATGTTAAGTTGAAAAAGTAAGTAGCCTAGTAGCAGTCAGCCCAGTCACAGTCACTATACAGTCAATATTTTAATAGTGTAAGTAAAAAGCCCCAGAAGTGAGTAGCCTTGTTGGATTTGGATTTGGATTTTGGATTGAAGATTCGATCCAACTTGGATTTTGTTTTTTTGGGGGTAAAAAATGAAATGAATTGTACTAAATTTGAGGACAGTAATTACAATTATAGGAACTAAAAGATATTTAAAGATAAACAACAATATGTAAATTCAATCAGACCAGAGAAATTCCTCTCGCACGTCAATCAATCAAAACATCACGATCTCGCAGTCTCCCAACCACTCGCCATATTTGAAGACTATTTGCTCAGAGTCTCAGGACAAACTTTTATATACAACTCTCCGAACAACTCACTAACCAACTACTACTACTTCTGTCCAACTATATCCAAATATACCCAACCTTACACTTTACACAAGATATATCCCAAACCTAGAAGAATGTAACTGTACACTACACTCAAGGGAACTTGCACTTATCCCATCAAAGAATTTTTTCCGGGGGGGTTTGGGGTACCAAAAATTTGACCATTTATTCAAAATTGAGACTCAGGAACAGACAAATGTAAATACAAACGAATAGCTAATAATTATTTTGTTGGACCAAACATTGTGTTTAGGTTAATTAAATAAATTGAGGTTAATTATGATTAGGAAAATTCTGTAGAAATTAATTACTGCTTTAGTAAATGTTGTATTATAGGATTTTAAAAATATTGGGAATAACTATGGGTCATGGGGGGGTGGTAAAAATGGAAAGATTAGCATTAGGTAATAGTTGCGAGCCCCCATCGCTCGGTGAGTGTATGTATATGTATAGTGTGGCTATATAGATATAGCGATTAGATATATACAGGTATAGTACAGACCAATTATGTATGTACGACAGGTTTAGGCATAGACGGTCGTTCAATAGTAGAGTCAGTAGAGTGTGGTTCATTCAGTCATTTTTCAGTTTCAGTAAGCACAGGGAGCCTGCCAATTGTGGTGTCACAATATATGATTATAAACTTGATAATTAATCATCATCATTTTGAAAATGAGGATTTATATTTATTTTAATTAATTAAATTAATTAATTTTTTTTAAATTGAAGCTTTTAATTTGACAACATGTGTTGCAAATATTTATGAAGTCAAAGGAATTCGAAAAGATCGATAACATTTGGTAGGGAGCACAAAAAAGTAATTTAATTTAATTTAATTTTTAAATACTGGAACTCTGGAACATGTTAAGAATTCTTTTTAGTAGTGGTAGGCATGAATTTGACTTTTTGACAAGTGTCAAGCATCAATTTCGAAGTAGTTTTTTTTTGAAAGTGTCCTACATGAATTTGTAATTTTGGCAGTGTCACGTCACCCACAGATGAATTCAGATGAATTTGAATTTTTCAAAAGGTGCCAAGGAGGAATTTGAAGTTTTGAAAAAATGTCAAAGATGAATTTGACTTTTTTGAAAAGTGCCACACATGAATTTGAATTTTTTACAAGTTTCAAACTTGAGTTTTGAAGTAATTTTTTGAAAATTGTCACACGTGAATTTGAGTCTTTGAAAAGTGTAACTCTTGAATGTAGCACACACGTGTGGAAAGTTTAACACAGGAATTTTCAATTTTGACACAGCGTCACACATGAATTCAAGTTTTCAAAGGGTGTCAAGCATAAATTTAGTGTTTAGAAAAAGTGTCAATCATGAAGTTGACTGTTTTAAAAAGTGTCAAACACGAATTTGCAGTTTTGCAAAAGTGTTACAAATTGTTTTACAAAAGATTTTTTTTACAACGAATCGGCTCAAACATGAAATTAAGATTTGGAAAAGGTGCCCAACCTCAACCTCAATTCGACATTGAAACAAAATGTGTTAGAAATCTCCCTGTTATTATTATTTATTCTTTCCTTCAAAAACCCTTAAATGCCCCGATCCTCCGAAATAAAAATTGTTCAACATTACGAGTTCACACAGAACATGTAATAAGTGCAACTCTCCCTCTAGATCCTATATCTTCCTTTGGTTAATCTTGGCTGGTCTGGTCGGCTGGTCGGTCTGCCGATGAGGAAAAAAAAGCAGAAGAGTAGTGTAACGTGTAACAGGACGAAGACGGAAACGGAATACGGATTGGAATTGGATTCGTGATTAGTTTCGTAAAAATCCCCAAATCTTTGTAAATTCTTATTTCCTTCTATTAATGCAGCACAGTCTCCTCTAGTTTACTGAATACAATTTAAGATGATCGGGAAGGAGAAGCCTTCCCCTAGCCCTAATGGCTCCTCTGGTTTATTCTAAAATCAAAACCACAAAAGCTAAAGCTAAAGTAGGTATCTCCGTTTCCGTTACTATATAGATTGGGTAAAAAAACCTACGACCTGAAAAAATGTGTCATTTCATTTAATTAATCTCTATAAAAAAAAGTCTTAAATTCCTATCATTTCACATTTTTACGCAGTCTGTATTTACATTTACTATTTGCGTTTACTTAGTTTTTAGACGGTAAATGCTGGGCAAATTGAATTGAATGCACTAAACTAGATAACGAGGTACAGAATAACAGAATGCTTACATAGTTTGAAAAATGATCTAGATTCCTGTCTACCGTAGGTTGGTAGGTTCCATTCATTCATTGAAATATTGAAATTATTAGAAGCTTGAAAGGTATTAAGTATTATTAATGCATTGCGAAAAGCCTTGTGATTTGGGATTTAAAGTATTTAAATGGGCTGCTGTGTGCTCTCACTGTTGTGCCTACTGCTTACCTGCAAAAGTACAAAGTGGATGAATTATCATACGAAATATGAAGCAGATCTTCAAAGTACATCTACATCTCATCTCATCTCATACAACATCTCCAATGCGATGCTACACCACTCCACTCCCATATTATGTACATACATGTATCTCTGTCCCAAGAGTTCACTTTATCCTCTGGCCAAATGATTTACCATTTAAATTCTCCTGTCTACTACTACCTAGTTAATCTAGTATGTACGTGGCGTACTTAAGTATTTTGCCATTTCATGTTTTAACGGGATTACGAGATTCTTCAGCCGCTCGGCTCATGTACCTAAAGTAGCCAGTATTCTGTATCTCTTCTGTAAGTTTAATAGTTAAGTTCTGGGCAGGCAATATTTTAAGGGGAAAAAAAAGAGCAATACTACTATCTTTCTCGTATAACATCGGCACTTTGACTTTGACTTTAGAAACTTTAGATTCTTCTCTCTGCTCTGTTTTGTCTTGCGTAGGGGCATTCAAAATATTATCGCTTGTGTATTATTTATTATTCCTAGAAAAGTGCGAAACATGGGATTCACGATTTGAAACGTGCAAAAAGTCAAACATTATTATTATTGCAAAGCCACGCACGAGTAAAATGTGTATTTTGCTTCTGAAAGATGAGCATGTCAAAAAACGTGTACTAGCATCAAAATCAAAACTAGATACAAATGATGCCTATTTTTTGGGAAAATTGTTAACATCCTTAATATCCCTGGGTCAAATGAACATATGGCCAATTGACCTTTGACCGTCAATTCCTTGAGTTTTACAGGTCGAATTGTCACTTGGTTCTGCATACAAAAATGGTTAACATAAAAAGCTATACCATTATGGTATATGCCAAAATGGCATTAAAATCTAGCAAAGTACCATTTTTTAACCCTTTTTGGCCTGATAGGGGCCAAATTTTGGGGTCTAACGGATGATGTACGGATTCAATGTGCCATTGGGTGAACGGTGAAATAGGTTACAGGTTTTTACGATGATCAATTCGTTGAACCCGAAAAACTCATAAATAACTCAATAACAGCGGCCAACAGAGGTCAAGGGTTCGTGTCTATTTTAACCCATAGTAAGTGTGTTGGTAATTTTTTTTTCAAAAATGGTTGATGGAGCAAAACAAATCGATCTACAACAAGTTTTTGTGTGACGTAATTAAGTCCATGTTTTTCTTATGACCTTTCAGATTCAGAACGAAAAATTCTTCTTCTCAAAACTATGCAAAACAAAGTACTTACCGTAAGTTCTCTAATAGAAAGCCAGCGTACTATTCCATTCAGCCCCTCGGACCCCCGCGTACAATTAGAGACCCGCGCATTAATATAGAGACCCGCGTATTATTCAAACTAACCGTTTTACTACTCTGAATTAAGTTGGAATAAACTAACAGGCTAAAAACAAGAATTTTGACGCTTTTAAGCGACTTAAAAGTATGTGTCATTTAATTGAAGCTATTCAGTGG